>NHYE01005665.1:0-155640 GCA_002938385.1 Gymnopilus dilepis
GAAGGATGCCAAGCATATCAAATAATTCCAACGAGCGTGGCTAGGCATAGAGAAAATGAAGATAAGTGGATATATGCGGGGTAAATCAAATCAACACAGACCATAAGACCAGCACCTCGTTGGCCAATTCTGTTTGTCAAGGTTTTTTCTATAACACGCACTGAAACCCCATTCTGTGCCAATGTCAGAGCAGAAATGAGGCCAGCTGGACCAGCCCCAACCTATATCATACACGCAAAGCCGACGGTGTTTAATGCTGTATTGGAAACACAGAATTCATAATTCCACTCACGATGAGGACGTCTGGTGTTGATGAGCCAGTCGACATTATGAACGGCGTATAAGGTGATTCAAGGCAGTTGGTAGATGTTCGAACTTCAAAGTGATCTGGGTGATGAACATCCTTCCAATGCCTTTATATACCGCCATATTGCAACCTGCCGAAGTGATCCCTTGCGATGACCCCTTGAATCATGATGCATAGAAGAGAAGCGTTCGGGACCGTCGAAAGGTTCAAATGCAAGAGGTGGTTGCAAAGTTTACATGAAGCCGATTACATGTTTGATTAGCATCGTGCCGGCCGGCTGCGTCGGTACAGAACGGCAGATCCTGCCTACGTCATCCTCACCTTGCAACGAACGCGGAGATGAATCCCACTCTCAGTTATCAGAATAAGCATGAAGATGTAGTCGGCCCTGGTCGGGAGTGGTTGCAGGGCATCCCTTGCCGAAACGACTTGTATGCGTACACGGACGATAGGTGCTACCGAGTACTAGTTCCTAGCGTCTAGAAACCCTCGTTCAATGACTCAAGTCTTTTCAAGCGATATTTACTTCCGACAGTTACGGCGCTCGAAGGCCTACTGAGATTCGAATCCTCAGGCTATGATTCAAATTTCGGAATCGAATGGCATTGTGGATTGCACGCAATTTTCCTGTCTTGTCGGAATTTTTGTATCGGAGGTCGTGTCTGGTGACAGTCGGTGCCGGGTGTAAGGCCTTAAGCAACTGCAAAACATGCGAGCCGATATTTCTGACTCTGACCTGTGTGGTGCGTCGCAGCCGCCAGCATTCGTGTATTCAGCGTCGTGCAGATTCGGAACTTTACGGCCAACTTGTGTGCGCCACACTTGCCATTTCAGGCGAATTTAGGATCATCAGGGCGTTCTTTCGAAGTGATGCACGCCCATGATATTGCAGCGAACGATGAATTAGCGTATCGATTATAGTTAGTACACTCCGAGATATAAGAAGCCGTAGAAGTAATATACAATATGAACAAGGTCTGGAATTGAGGAATGGGCATGTGTTAAGAAATCCATGGCAACAATCCCTAATCAGAAGAAAAAGCCCTTTCTAGGTCCCCGCAGCTGCCCTAAAACCACCTCTCGTTCCCTCTCGTCAACTGCAAGCGCATGGCGTAAAGCGTCGATTTCCGCTGATTTATCCTGCATACGCTCCGTGGCATCTGTCGCCTCTTTCCGAAGTGTTTCGAGCGTCTCTTCTTCTGCCGCGAGTGCCGCTTGGGCGGCTTCGAACTTCCGCTTTGCAATGAGGTATTCTGCTTCTCGTTTCTTAGCTTGAGTCAGGAGTTTAGAATGGTTTGATTGGACACGGGCTATGTTCTAGTCGGACGTCAGTATGATCCCAATGCAATCAAAGGAAAGAGTAGGTATACCTTGACAATATCTTTTTGCACCCGCTGTAGATCTGCAAGCTCGGTGATAGCGATGTCCAAAGTCTTCTTCTCGACCTTGGCTTCTTCCTTAATAATTCTCGAGAGTCGTTTCCCGTTCTCAGCTAGGTAATAAGACACGATCAGATGCGACACTTATGGAAGGTCCTGGACAAACACACCTTCTGCCTTGGCAATTTTGGATTTCTGACTGGAAGTAAGATTGGTCTGAGCCTGCTCTAGACGCTCGCGAGCTTCACCCTGAGGTTCCGGAGTGGCGCAAATACCGGACGTGCCTGGTCCATTGACAAAGGGTATCGATCGCGTACTGCGCCTTGAACCAGAACGACCCAGGGAAGTAGAATGCCCAGAAGTGACAGAAGCTGCACGAGCTACACCTGGGTCTCGAAGTTCGTAGCCATTGGCCCTGTCATCGGTGGGTCCATTGGGCGGTGAACCTTCCGTTGGCAGCCAACCTTCGGAGCCATTAGGATGAAGAACAAGCGCATTGTTCGGCCTCGGTGATATTGGGCGTTGTTGTCCGCGTTGCCCATTCTGTTCTGGAGGTTGTTCGTGTCTGTTGTGGTTAGAAGGGTTGAGGGGAGGTATATCTTGAGACGATTCCATGGGTGATGCAGTATGCAGGAAGACAGGTTTAGTCTCAGTATCTATATTAATTCTGATGAGTGACGTCATTCTCCTCATCTTCTTCAGTTCCACTTCCACTCCCACTCGCGTCCTCCGATCCTTCTTCCTCTTCGCTTCCCTCCTCATCTTCCTCATCTTCCTCGCTCTCAGACTCTTCTTCTTCTTCTTCCTCTTCCGCATAAAATGCGTCCAGATCTCTCCATTTGCCCTTCGAGCCTTCCGTCGAGCTGGGTGTCGATAATCGGGTCGGAGTTAACACGATCGGTGGCGATGCCACGCCTGCCTTGGCCTTGATCATGCCTGCTGAAGATAGGGCAGTGGGCACGGGCGGAGCTGGTTGAACATCCTCCTCGCTGTCTCTCAGGGAACTCTCTACACCCTTCTCGAGCCAGTCCGGCAGCAGTTCATCTGCCCGCATACGTTTACCAGTAACACGTCCCATCGAACCTACTAGCATGGTCTCGTCGTCTACGTACACCAGTGACATCAGCGTCCGCATGTGATAGAGTAGTAGTGGTGTATGTACCCCACTCACCTATGTAGCTAGTTCGCTCGTTTGTTGTACCTGACTTGCCCTCGAAAAGTACTAGCTTTACTTGCTCTCTCCGCAACACCACACCACCTCTATCCTCACTCTCAAGGCCATTGATCTGGAGCCCGATGCCAGCCAGCAGGGAGGACAGCATCCTGCCTCGATCTCTGACATCATAATTGGCATCATATCTCGCCAACGAGAAGACGTAGCGAGCCAGCAGGCCTATTGTTCGGTCGGCGGGCGACAGTACGAATAACTTGGCTGCCAAGGTTATAACTTGCAGTTTCACAAGTGTTCCTTCTTCTGCAAAAGACTTGGCTGTCCTTCGAAGTACGTCCGGAGCCCATTCGACAATCCCTTCGGGACCTGCACCTTTCTCATCTGTTGCGGCGTATTGCCCCACCAGCCAGACCACACAGGCACGCGCCTGGGAATGCCGTATGTCGTCCAGCCGGCGGGCAAGATGCGCAATGATAGAAATTGGCGACTGTGGACTGCCATTGAATCCGACGAGCATGTTAGCAGCAAGCTGCGTCTGCACCAACTGCTTCAGGACAACCACCGCACTGCTCACAACCACGTCTACGATCGAATGACTTTAGAATACAAGTACTTTTGACATGGATATATGCGCACCATAACGACTCTTGATCATGGCCATTAGCGCTGTCAGGCATTGCTGAGTACATTCGGGTATCCGTGACGCACAGCTACCCAGAGCATTGATAGCTTCAGAGACTACACCGTCGTCTGTGTCGTCTGCATAGTCCTAAAGAGTTGCAGTACAGTACTAAATGGGAGATCACCAAGGAAGAAGGAAGTTGCGTACAATGAACTCTCTCAATAAAGCCGGGTAGTTGTCAATAGTTAGCACCTGGAGCAGAAGCTTTATTTTGTCTTTCTTGACAACTGTCAGGTCATCCGATCGAACGAGAAAACGTGTATAATGAGAGGAAAAGAGATGCTATAGCGTCTCTGTCAGTATTGTGGTTTCATGTCCCAGAAAAGAACACGAACCGCAGCACTCTGGGTCAGAATTATAAGATCAGCCAGTACGACGCGTTCGACCTCTTGAGAGACTGTCAACAATCGAAGCAGCGGGTGCACAAACTTGGGCCAATATGAGGGAGGCGCTGCGTAGAAGAAGACCCTGGTAGCTGCAACCACGACCTGCAAGCACGAAGAAGCCTGTTATCAGCGTTTCGCCACAAGAAAAGGCTGAGGCTTTACCGCAGGATTCCGGCTCTGGAAAACCGGTTCAACCGAATCCAGGAGTAATTTGACATCCTTATCCAGTTCCTCCGTGTCTCTTTCTGGCTCTTTGCCTTTTCGTTCCACTGAGTCGCCCTCGACAGAAACATGGTCTGATCCTGCTGGTCGAGCGCACATTGTCCTGACATATCTCAAGAGCAATCCCATGAGCTGTACTTGTCCCCACTCATCGACATCCACTAAGACTCTGCACAGTCGTCTGTAGTGCGGATGAAGAAGATCCAATCGAGTCGGGCATACCGCCTCAAAGGCGACTGCAACACTTCCTAAGGACAAGGGCGAACGGTCTTTCAGAAGCTGGGTGATGACTTGGAGTAGCGCAGGGAGATGCGAAGAGTCGAGTCTGACAGGAGGGTTTAATAAATGGAGAGCATGCGAAGAAGCGTATCATACTCATAGCATTTTGGAATTGCCAACGCAGCTGCCTTCCTCACGTAAGGACTTTGGTCTGCCGCGCATTTCTTGATAGCAAGGACGACAATGCTACCAATCATCGGCACTTTGATTCCACTCAACACTCTGAGAGCCATGGCTCTAATGAGTGGATTTGGATCAGCCAAGTCTCGCTGGAAAGTGTTGATAGACAACAATGCAAGGTCGGGTTCCTGTTCAGCATATCGAAGGAGGTAGATGTAGACGAGCTTCCGAATCTCGAGATTAGGCGATGCGACATTTTTCACTACTTGCGCGAAGTGAGACGATACGTTGCGGCCTTTGGAAATGAGCTGAGACTATGTAGATCACTTCCCAAATATTTGATGTTTGAAGAACTTACTGCGATTAGTCGCTTCATGGCGTCCAGTTTCTCCCGATCACTATTTCCATCTAACTGTTTACGGATTGTAGCGATTGTTTTCTCGTCTGTAGAGGTCTCTAGGTAGGTCGCGCTAGAAGTTGCTCTTGAGAGGCCTAATTCGCGTGTATGTTCAGAAATTGTCTCCTGCAGACGCATTCCGAAGCGCGTCGCATTTTCGGAGAGCGTATTGAGGTATTGACTGGACATGTTTGCCAAGAAGTTGCTGGAAGCAGTGGAACAAGTACGGTGCGTCGATGTGGCTCTGGATATACGGGCGACTTAGTACATGGGTATGGTGTAAAGATCCTTCAGAGATTATAGATGAGGAATATGTAGCTGGTAGGAGACATTGACCGTTGGCAGGCAATGTGTGTCTGATTACGTCATGGCTGAGATACAACGCCCAACTCTCAGTCTCTCACGCTGGCGATAACACGCGGCGGCGAATTCATTCGTAAGCTTTCTTTCAACCCATGGAAATGGCGCCTTCAATTACCATGATTCATCTCCTTCAAGCTACAATCTGGAGACGAGCAGAGGCTTGTCGCCTAACAGGGACAGTAGAGACCAAACCCTGAAGTTGGCAGAGATCCGATCGGTGATCCATGTCGCGACACACAGATCGCAGAAATCTGGATCTTAGATTTGACGGGCATTTATTGATGTGGAATCTTACACTGCTGAAGGTGAGAACGCGAATCCTGGCGCATGAGGGGCAGTATCAAAATGAAAGTAATACGACTTCAGAGGCCTGGATGTCGATGCCATTTGTGGCATTCCTTACTTCCACTTCCAGTACACCAGATACCTTGCCGTCCGCCGTTTCATACGTCTGCCCACCCCAGACCAGCCCCGATGTATCGTCCGCGTGCCTATCATCAAAAGTTTTGGATTAAACATCTAATTTCTGAAGAATTCGAAAGTCACATACGGCACAAAAAGTCTTTTGACAGTGATTAATACTGGCAAAATGGCATTCCCCATGGAATTCAAGTCGATATGAACAGCGGGTCGTGCGGCGTCTGTTGATAAATAAGCCTGCGAATTTATCAACATCACTTTAGCCAGTATGCTGGTTTCATAGAATGCGTAGCCTGCAATGCGATCGTCGTCGACGAACAGCTCGACTACGGTCGTATTACCCGAGGGACCGATAGCTTCTGCGGCAATAACTGCGGCATAATACTGGGCTTGGACGTGAGGCTGCAGAGGCGTGACAAGCGTCGATCCATTCAAGATAGATCTCGTAAGTGCGACAGGCTGGACCTAAGGAGCACAACGGTTCAGTGATGACCATCTCGATCTTCAGCAGTTCCTGGATACTCACAAGATTGTACTTGAACCCTATTCCTTGATGAAAAAATATACGAGAAATTCCCAGTTGAGATCTAGTATTTTCTGTCAGACGTAATATAACAGAGGAGTCAGAGTGCACTTACGCGTATAGCAAGTAGTCTAGTGCCCATATTGCCGCTCCTGCTGTATTGCTGACGCCCGGTGCACCCTTACTCAAGGTTTAAATACGCCTCGGACACTGATCCTATGAACTGGTCTTACGTGGCAGGAATAACTGTTGGTTTCCCCGAGGACGTAATCCAGCCCTTTATTGTTGGTAGCGACGATATCGGGCACAAACTGACTCAAATTGCTTCGAATGCTAGTCTTTTCCATGAGATCTTGGAGTAGTCCGGAACTACCTGTGCAAAAGGATCCACCATAATGGTGCTGAGATATGCTAGCGATGTGCGTTGAGCAACAAATGAAGAAACAAACTTGAACATCGTACGTGGAAATCAGGGAACCAGGGACCGAAGCAAGGACTCTTTCATTTAATACGGCTTGGGGTGAAAAACCTAATGTCGAGGGCGTAGTATTAGCGAAAGCAGCGGCCCACAATCTGGTTCTGGAAGAGGCCAAGGAAATAGACTCTGTGATGTTTCTTGCAAAGGCTGTCCATCTAAGAAATTCGCATTATCTGATTGGATTATGAAGATTAAGGCGGCGTACTCATTAACATAGTCCATCACTGTATACGTGCTTTGTCTAAGTCCATTGTATGCGTATAGATCGGCTTCGTTGCCAATCTCGATACCATCGAGCATGATGCCGGCACTCTTGACAGCTGGAGATGCGAAGGCTTTCAGGATCGACTGGGCACTCAGGTACGCTGCAGTGAGATTAGCCTTCCCAAAGTTTAGGCCCCATATCACATGGGTACCTATAAAATAGTGAGCGATACACAATTCGCAGACATAACTTTGACATACCAGGCGGAAGAAATTGTACTGTTTGATAATAATCGTCACCGACCACGACCTCCGCAGCTTCTGGATAGGGAACATCTGCGTTGGCAGGTGGGTATGAAGCTTGGGAGAACTGAATTAACGTTTAGTAGGAATGGAGCATACAGTTACTTATGCCCGACCTGCACATCTGAATTAAAATCCGTATGGTCTTCGCTGTCGCCGCCAATACGAATTTGAGGAGGCTGTCCAGTAAACTGCTTCAGATTGTCCAAAACATTGTAGAAGAACGGATTCGGCGACGTTGTCCCGACCCAATCTGTCCATCGGTCTTGCTCGATGGAAAACGACACATAAGACGGCAAAATTTGCCGGGCTGAAGCGGGAGGGGATGTTGGAACAGTGACGTTGAGACACAATCCATTTCTCGTCGCAAGGGCAAAGGCGCACAGTATACCGAAGTTCAGCGACGTCCGCATTCCAACCTGGCAGAATGGGCCGTCCGCGAGCACCAGAGGCCGCATTGTGCCTTTATAATTTTAACACAGGACGTCTGGAAGTGATTGCCGGACCCGTTGAGTCTACCAAGAAGTTATGAAACGTACCACTTCCTGGCGTAGCATGACTCCTAGAGTCCTTCCTGCTACGATGTAAGGCGGAACAATTATGTAGTGATGCTAGTTGCATATGATACATTGCAATAGCACCTCTCTTCCTTTGGGTAGGAGCTGCTACGTAGCGGCGTGTCTTCGCAAGCGTCACGCCGCCGCCGTCAGAACCCTTCCAAGGTCCGACACCTGATGAGGAAGCGTAAAAGGACCAATAGTGTCTTGTCAATACATTGCGGACCACTGAGCTAGATTGCGTTGACTCCACAGTTACCAGTGGAGGGTACGATGGGTGCACTCGCAAGTCGACATTGACTGGAGAAACTCAAGGAATCGCGTTGATCATCGTGGGAGTCAATCAAGGTCTTTGTTTACGCGTTATTTGTTTCTGCTTCTGGTATTTGACCGCCTTCACCGCCTCAACGTCCTTCAACGTCCAACGTCCGCTCTCAGATCTATATCACCTAGCTTCAATGTTTATTTCCCGCTCCAGCTCAAAACCTGAAGATGAGGCTCTCTAGTTTAGTCCCGACAATTTCATCGAACCTTGTCGCCGCTTTGGAAACGAGAGGAATTCGAACAGAAGCTGATTTACTATACAAAGCCTCAGCTTTTGAAATCTACAAACTGTTACCCGCCAAAACAGTCACTCTCCAAGAACTCATTGATTGCATAGAGATAGTCGCTGGAGTCTCTGCAGCTTCAGGCTTCTCTGGGACACAGCTCTATCACGCCGAGGAAGCAACTAGATCGAAGGATGCCGACTTTCGGAGTGGCCATGTAGATCTCGACTCGTTCCTCAAAGGACTGAACGGGCAGGTCATTGAAATTTCAGGTGATAGAAGCTCAGGAAAATCTGTGCGACTTCCTGCATGTCGACCGTTTTTCTTCAATGACTTTTGCTTCCATTCAGACTCTTGCATTAAACCTCGTCTTGCGTTCCATCGCGTTTTCTGATACCTCTGCCGTTTGGATTGATACTACTGGAGAATTCTCTGCCGTTAAGGCGTCGACAATATTGGCTCAAGCGAAGGTTGCCTTGATTCTATCGTACACGACCTCTCTTTAATGTGATCAGATCCCAGATTCGGTGTTGGAACGCATACAGGTTTCTTTTGCTTTTGACATAGGGATGGCACAAGAGGTCTTGCAAGAACTATATCAACTCAATGATGTATGTGAACGTCCAACTTCTTTTGCAGAATGGCAGGGCTGATACTCCTACTGGAGCTCAGCCTCAGATTTATCGTCTTGGATTGTATAACTCTTTTGCTGGGACCCCTCCTGAGCTCCGTTTCTGCCCATGGGCATGCTATCATGACCGAATTCATGCAACAATTGAGGACCTTCTCGTTGAACTCAGGAGTGACTATCATGGTGAATAGGATCTATGGGATGTCCTAAGACCAAAATGATCTCAATATCCTCTCAAGGTCATCAACAATACTGCCAGCAAAGGACCTGGCACATCAGAGAGAAAACCAGCTCTAGGGCCTTCTTTTGTTTCAATGACGGATACTACTCTTTGGCTGCAAGTGCATCAGGATAGCGACCAGGGCGCCTTCCTCCATTCCATACAAGTCCTCAAGTCGTGTTCAAAGGTGGGATCTTCTCCCCCAGCTGGCTAACCTTTCTATCCTGATTGCGAATCTTGAATTCAAGCCTGCTGGGATTTCTGTTGGTTTTCGTATCCGAGATCACGTTCTAAATCCTGCAGGAGCTGGCCCTTCTTTGAGCCATACATAGAGTGCTGAATTGTCATTTGTCTTCTCGGCTTTTCGGATTCCTTTCAGTCCTTCTATTCGTTCGCCTTCACCGAAATTATGCATCATGCGGCTCATGTGTACCTCAATGACAGGCACAGCTACGTTATACTTGTAAAGCAGGATTGCGTTTGAATTGTAAATCCTCCGCGCAATCACTCGTCGCGATCCTTTGCAATGCTCCTAACGATCACGTTACTTTCGCATCGCGCAATAGCCAAGTGACTTCGCGTTTGTTCACGTCAACATTCTCTGGCTGGCATCCTATTCCCATGATTACCAGTCCTCTGACCTGCATATTTTCGTTATAAAATGGGCTGCATACAGGCCACACGGTTATCCAGATCCCAAGGAAGTATCCCAGCATGGCTCCTGTCGCTACTTCAGAGAAAGATCAAGCCCAAGGACTCGTTCAGGAAACGAAAGCCCAAAAAGTCTTTAACCCGTTTTATTCACCGCCTGGTGATGATGACGGCGACGTGAACTATAAATATGCGGACTTCAAGGCAAGCGCTGTCGTATCGTTCCTTGTCCCCTTGCTAAAAGTCGTGCATAGCCCTCTTTCCCGAATATATCTTACGAACCCCTCAAAGAACAGCACGTCGTTGAGCGCGGGCTCTTTGCTGACCCCACGAAAGCCAACCTCTTCGGTGCAGCGACCAAAGTCAAGCATTTGACCCCAGCTATCGGGACGGAAATCGAGGGTATCGACCTTAGAAAATTGATTGATGTCCAAAAGGACGAGCTGTGCGTTGAACGGCTGCTCTTCCTATCACAGCCTCTGATAAATCTCATTATTCAGGGCTTTACTTGTTGCTGAGCGTGGGGTAGTGTGTGCGTTGGGCCTTATCATCGCGTGCATTCTGAAACTGACTTTACCAAAGTCTTCAGGGATCAAGATATTAACATCTACGAACAACTTGATCTTGCTCGTCATTTCGGACCTCTTCATAAGCATGCTACTACTCCAATCCCAAGGATAGGTCTTGAAGAGGTGCATGGTACGGCGATTGTTAACTTATAATCTTCCTCTCTCTAATGCATAGTTTTAGTGGTTTATAACGATGCCTCGCGTAGACCAGACCCTACTTCTTTCTCAAAGCTGGAGCTCTGGCACTCTGATGTGAGTGGATATTATTACCAAGCCAAAACTCGTCCTCAAAAATTTCTAGGTTTCATATGAGTTGCAGCCTCCCAGTACGACCTCTCTCAAAGTCATTACTGGACCAGAAGTTGGAGGAGATACGCTCTGGAGCTCAGGGTGAGAGTCCACGTTTGTCAATAGCTGGGTAATCTCTCACGACAGCCGCCAGATATGCTCTCTACTCTTCTTTAAGCCCTGGATTCCAGGCCTATCTCGAAGGGCTGACCGCTGTGCACAGTGCTGTTGCACAAGCAGATGGAAACAGAGCAGCTGGACTCCCGGTCCGGCGACAGGAAATCGAGACAGTCCACCCAGTTGTCCGTGTGCATCCCGCGACTGGCTGGAAGAGTGTCTACGTAAACCCTGGTATGTTCTAGTCCATTTTCCTTAACGAGTACTTTGACATTCACAACTTACGTATCTAAGGGTTCACTAGACGCATCGTTGGTGTCCCCAAGGCCGAATCGGATGCTATCCTGAATTTCCTCTTCCACCAAATCGGAGAAAACCCAGACTTCCAAGTCCGCTTCAAATGGGAAGTCAACTCTATCGCTTTCTGGGACAACAGGGTATGTGCACAAGTTCCCTGCACAAAATCAGCTCACCCATAACATATAAAATGCTATCATTAGATCGTGACGCATTCAGCCACCTTCGACTTCTGGCCGGCCACTCGTCATGCACTCCGCGCCACACCACACGGCGAGAAACCTACTTCCGTGGCAGACTATGAACGTCAGACTGGGAAAGAAGCTAAAGACAGGCAGCTAGAAATATGGAAGCAGCAGGGAGTTAAAGTGGAGCTCAATCAGAAACCCAAGACGACAAAGACGCGTGGTTATAACGACTGAGATGCATAATGCATACTTTCCTTGCGGCGCTGAACGACGGTAGCGCTAGCAGGAGCATCGCCAACAGCATTCGTTGATACAGCTCAAATGTATGAATGACCCTTCGATGAAAGCGTGAATTCTGCCTTCTTGATACTTACTATTGAAGAGCTTCATCTGAACCTTGGATAATTTGAATCCTGATCGTAAGCCTTCCGCCCCCGCAGTTGAGTAATATGCTGCGGCCTTGCCACTTCAAGTTGGGCACATCTGACGATGAGAAGAGAGAATCTGGGAATAGAAAGGTTACTATTTACGTCCCTCTCATCTTACAATCCATCTGATCATCTCCGTACCCGAGTTCCGGAGAGTGCCCTTACCCATCCGCGCTCACATTTTTGCACGTCGATCTGCTGATCGCATTACTGCGCTCACCCCGTTCAGATTTGACACGAAGATCTCACGAAGGGATTGCAATCGATATGGCCGGTAACTTTAATTGCCGAAGATCGCACAAGGATTGACAGTGAACGCCTGAAGGAACTCGAGCACCGAGTCTATAGGTGTGTACTTAATTAGATATCGATATGCGAAATGCGAAATGCTAGACGACTGGAAGGTAAGGGTGATCTAGTACAGTGATAATGAAAACTGAACATATGAAGCAGGACAAAAAAGCTACATACAAGCAAAGTTCTCTGGACCAGAGGGTATGGTAAAGTAGATATTCGAAAATGCTAGAAAGGGCGAAAATGATGCATGCGAGGTAATAAATGCAAAGATGTGAAAACGCAGGTGCATGATTAATGAAGAACATTCCCTCAGGTAAAGGGGCAACATAGCGGACGGGATATACACGGTAACACAGACGAGATGGAGTTAAGCCAGGTGAGTAGCGTGATTAGGGTAAGTGAAAAGACTTGCAAGGACAGAAGAAAGCCTCAAAAAGTCGAGATATACACGGTTGTCGGTTATCGAGAGCAAGCACCCTGCTCAACGTTGCGAGCTCCTCATGAACGATTGATGCTGCATATGATCATTGCTCGCATAGGGACGGGTAGGTGGGGGAGGCGCAGGCGTCGCCCAAGGCGGTGGTGGTATCCCAGCAGCGGCAGCATGCATGCTGTTATGCGTCGGGGCGGGCGGGGCGCGGTTCGCATCATTCGACACTGCCGACGCGCTATGATCGGGCGCGGGCGTGATGACGTTCACGAGCTGGAACGATCCCTGATGGTGCTGCTGCGGTGGCGGAGGCGGCGGTTGCTTGACGTCAGCAGGCGAGCTGGGTTCTGACTGCTGCGACCGCGAAGCCTGCTTGGCACGCGACGCCTTTTCGGCGTTCTCTGCTGCCCTGGCAGAGGCGCGAAGCGTTTCCAGGTCAATGTGCGGTGTTTCGCCGTTGTTCTTGTCTCGTTTCCGCATGAGCTTTGCATAATCTGAATGCCAGCAGGGCATGTCAGAGTGGGTTTCGATAACCTGAGATATTTACGTACGCAAACCACACGCGTTGCAGAGTGTCCTCGCGCCATCCGGGCCCCGTCGCCATTCGGGAGTCTCTCGAATATTACAAGAGTGACACTTGCCAGGAGGCGTAGCACGCTGTGAATGTGATATTTATCAGGACTCACATATACACGGGATCCAAACAGAAAACGACCTACACTTCTTTTCCTGTACTTGCTTTTTGGCTGTCCAGGCGGCCCGTTCGCGTTGGCCGTGGTCGTAGCACGCTTCGTCCGAATGAGCTCCATATCTTGCTCTGCCGTCGACTGAGATTTGTTATTGGGATCCGGCGCAGGAGGAGGTGCGTAGTGCTACAGCGTTCCAAACGAGATGTGAGAAGAAAAGTGGGAAAAAGTGAACACAAGCAAAACCGCACCTCTGAGAACGAGTTTTGTTCGCTCTGGGGGGCCTCATCCTGCGAGATATCTTCCCAGGGCCTCTTAGGAGGCCGCGGATCGTCTGGCGACTCGTGCATGATTTCCGAGGCAGCCACCCTGCTCGGCTCAGGGTCGGGAACATGGGCCATTCGCCGGAGGTCTTCGAGGAGGCGAACAACATGTTGGGCACGTTGCGACATGTCCTCCAGTTCGGCTTGCGAAGGCTGGACATGCATATTTTGTTGCGCTTGTGCTGCGTGGCAAAGTGTATCAGGGATAGAAGTCTGAAGTGGAGAGGGTAACGTACCGTATCTATGAGCGAAATGGTACAAGACACTACATTGATTGGAGAGCTTAAAAGGCTAATGAGTCGAATGAGTGGAGCCTGGAGAGACGAACTTCTCACTTCATTCATGGCCTCCACGCGGTCCGGGGGTATTCGTTCAGGTTCACTATTATTTGGGGGGTAAACTGGACGGGTATCAACTGTGGTCGGTACTATAGCAGTCGTACGACTAAAAGTCATCTGTTGGGGTTGCTGCTGCTGCTGCTGAAACTGATGAGGGTGTTGCGGTGGCTGCTGCTGTTGAGGAGGAGGGTGGTGTTGCGGTTGCTGTGGAGGTGGGGGTGGTGGTTGCTGTATGGGAGGTTGCAGATGGTGCTGAGGTACAATATACGATGGATTAGGAGGCATCGGCGCCGGAGTTGGCTGATGCGGAGGAATATGAGGCGGCGGTTGCTGCACATGCTGCTGAGGTGGCTGGGAGGGAGGCGGTGGTGGTGGGTGCTGCTGGTGCTGCTGGTGTTGCTGATGTTGCTGATGAGGAGGCGGATGTTGAGGTTGTTGCTGGGCCCAAGGACCCTGCGGTGGAGGGGCAGAGGGCGGGGGCCCAGGAGAGGGATAGGGATTTGAATGCGGAGGAGGAGGGGGCTGGTGAGTAGGATGTTGCTGATGATTGACCGGAGGCCGGGCTTGCATGTACTGATATGGTGGCACATAGCTAGGATGAGCCGTCACGGGCATTGGGTGGTGATGCACCTGCTCATGAGTCGGAGGCGGAGGTGGCGGCGCCGCAGGTTGAACAGGATGGCTCGGAGGACCCTGCAGGTTACTCGGGACGGTGTGGTAAGGATTACTGGGCGGCGGTGGTTGGGCCACAGGTGGGTAAGAAGTATACTGCGGGTGTGCATAGGGAGCCTAACGATAAAATGCCGTGGACAATGAATTTTTAGAATAAATGTTAAAGGTTAAAAACTTACATGATGAGA
This sequence comes from Gymnopilus dilepis, assembly GCA_002938385.1. Taxonomy (NCBI): domain Eukaryota; kingdom Fungi; phylum Basidiomycota; class Agaricomycetes; order Agaricales; family Galerinaceae; genus Gymnopilus; species Gymnopilus dilepis. The sequence goes on from NHYE01005665.1 coordinate 14,663, forward strand.
CTGGCGCTGTTCACGAGGTTGGCCATTGTTTGAGCTATTCCGAGGCCTCTTTGGCTGGTTCGGAGAACGAGGCACTTCTTCTGCACGCTGCTGACCCCCGAGGCTTACCGAAGCCTGCACGGGAGTTGCCTGAGCGGAAAGAGGTATGCCCGGATGAGAATATCCGCCATTTTCGTGCTTGGAAGAATAGTCTACTTTAATCGTGTTTTCGTGACCAGCGGACAGAGGGGGGGTGAGCTGTTGATGCGGGTGTGACTGGACCACAGGAGGCGGTGGATTCGGCGGCGGATTTGAGCGAGCCCAGTTGGAAACATGGCGCGAATTGGAGGGGTGCTCCTGGGGTGCAGGTGGCAGCTCTGTGGCCTGGACGACAGGCGCTGAGCCGTTGGGAGAGCGGTAGGGGAAGTTGAGGTCCTTTATTGAGGGCAGCCGCTGGTTCTGAGACATAGGCGGGAGGGCATATCTCTGGTGAGCGGAAGTCATAGGAGGAGCGGTTCAGAGTTGGATCGGCCAGACAGAGATTGAGATCAGAAGAGCGTTGTTTTTGAATCTGCGTCTGTCAACGCTACTTTCCGATGACGACGGATCTTGTGCGGCCAGATTCCGCGAAAGAGAGCAGCCCCCAACTGCAGACGCTTTTTCTTGTGCACCAGGGAGACTGCAGGCAGCAGAGAGGAGGAGGACGAGCTCTGGATCTCGCTTGGGCGGAGTCCGAAACGGATGCGGTGCCATATCGGGAGATCCCTCAGTCCTTGCTCCTTCCTCATGCCATCCGCCTGTCTCCCATCGGGCCTGCGATGAGATCTTGTGCGGCCTTTCTTTACGTACTCATCGCCGATATCCTTTCTTTCTTTTTCTCCATAGCGCTTTGTGCTCACATCCCTGCCTATTGTCTGCCCAACAGGGCCATACACGTGGAATAGGTAGCTGTACAAATGTGCCTGATCAGGCAGCTTTTTGCTTTCAGATCATTCTCAGATGCGTGCTCATCATCCAAGATTCCACATAATCCCCACTCCCTGCCTTGTGTTCAGAGATATTTTCAGAGCCTGCATGCCGCCCCGCTATTCACCATCTGCCCGTCCATGGATCTCGCCGTCCTACGCTCCAGCAAGGAGGCGCTTATTTATACTGGCCCATCGTCACTTTTTGCATCGGACTTCTTTAATCGATAAGGTGAGATTGGCTCAGAGTCAACCACGGTTTCTCAAGTCAGATTGCAAACGAGATCAAATGACGCCGGCCAACTGCTACCGGGGTAACCCTGGTTCTCGGGCTCCTCGACTGCATACATAAATCTACATATGTCAGCCATATACACTCCAGTCAGCAAGAGTCGCGATGCGCATCTTCCCTGCTCCTATGGCATGCATCACCACATCATTCCCACTTGCCTTGCTTGGTGCGGGCATCTGGTCATCCATGACCACTGATTCCTGCATCCGTGCTCAGTCCAGCGGGCTTTTTAAAGTCGCAACCCGCAACTTCTCGCCGCAGAATACGGACCTGTCAATTGAATCCCAGGGACCAGGTAATCTTTGGAGAAAGCGTCCCGCTGCCTTGGTCTCGGTGGCACTGCCGACGATGTGTTCCTCCTTTGAGGGTGCCTTTTCCGGTCTACATCCCGACGATGCCTATCTGATTCGCTTGATTAACTCGATTGGCCCTGTGCTTTGCCTTCCCAAATCTGTACGCCCAATCGCGCACGCAGATTGTTCTTCATCCCCATAGGGTAGCTGGATGACATAGCCGTCCAGACTTGCGCGAAATCGGCGAATCTCTTTTGGCCTCGTTGAACGGTCAAGTGGTACGTGTCAATGCACCTCCGACTCGTCCATCTATGCTATCTCATTATCTCATCAGAAATGGGACAGAATCTGGCTTTATTTTCTCATCAGATCTCCGCGTTGTATTGTCGATATGTGGAACTCTCAGTGTAATCATCAATGGATCCAGGGCTACCAGTTCTAGACGAGGGCGAGAGTCCTGTTGTGCTATGTCCAATGGCATGTATCATGGTTTCGAAGTCGTCGTCAAAGCTATTTGACCGGGAAAGAAGCCAGGGGATTGGTCGATCTCCCAACTTGTACTACTTCTCCGTGATATGTCGCCAGCCCTGCGGCGAAGACGATCACGCATTAGCGCCATGGGAATAGTGAGGAACATGCGCCCCACATCCATCTTCATCCAACTAAATTTGAATCCCACCAGCAATAGCCATGGGCTCGAATTCGACGAAATGAGGACGTCAGGGTTGCTTCAGGGCTCGATCCCAAGCAGAAAAGGCGAGCAGGATCATATCGACCTGATACCCTGTCTTGAAGACGAGGTCTGGTCGAATGTTGTATAGGCCCGTATGTTTAAACGTTGGTCGCTAATATCACGCTGAGGGAAAGGATCAAGAACGACGGCATGCTGCAGCCTAGAAGACTGAGCGAGCACCTGCAGGAGAAATATATGATCAGCACCTCTCGCCCCCATCTCAGAAGCGGCCAGATCCTTGTATACGTCATTAAGTACTATCTTCACCATATCCCTGATTTAACCATCACCGTTTCATTTCATCCCTCCGGGTTGCTTGTAGACCTGCAGGAGGAATTGTTACCTCCTCACCATAACGAGTACTTCGACATGATGATAAGCAACCTGTCCATTGCGAAGCAACTTCAGTTGCCAATGTTTCATTTTGTCACTGAAGATCCTAATTTTGCATCGCATCACTCCGAGTCGTTGTCTTGAAGACTGCCCCGCCACCTCATGGCAGAGAATAATCAGGCCTCGAGCGGAAAGAGCGGAATCGACAAGTTGAGGTTACCTGTATCTCGGTATTTTTGTTACCCTGCATGAGCTGCTCAAAGACTTCGTGATCGACTCCCTGCCAATTTAGCGAAAAGTCAAGGTACCACCTCATTTAGTAGTTCCGACCGCGTCGACGCGTCAAATAGGAGAGGACGTGACGTGACTATTCGTGTCAATACCGACTGCCACATTTTTGACCCTGTCATCCATCCGAGAAAACCAGAGAGAACTACTATAGATTAGCTCGTATCGTTGCCAGCGATTTAAAAATAAAGGATTGACCGCATTGATGCTGTGATTCTGAAGGACAGGTCAAGGAACACGGGATTCAGAACGAGAGCTTCGGGATCATGTGATCTAATTTACTAAATTTGGCACGCGACGCGTTTGCGAATATTTTCGCGTCGGAAGCTGGAGAATCAGAAGCATAATCTAAGGGAAAGATACCCCTTAGTTTCTCTGGGCAAGCACAAGAGGAAGTAATAGAGAGGGATGTGTGTCATTTGAGACCTCCGCTTCAACTTCGACGCTGGCCATCTTGACGACGCCGGACCTTACGGGCTCTTGAGTAGGAGGTAGTGTGCAAAATTTTAGTTGAGGGCCCATCATAAGCGACACACTTTTGAGGTGCAAACTCCAGCCTTAATTTTGGACAAGCAAAGGTAAGACGTCAATTTATTGGTACCACTTGATGTGTGGCCACTAATCAGAATATTGTTTTACGCAATGAACATTTTCGTGAACATTTTCGACAATCTCGGAGCAGCAATGCTGTATTTATTTATTCCCGCCCTGACAAAGAAAGGGATGCTCCTTCCACTGTATCGTCAGGCCGACATTTGAGAAGAGAAAGGGCCATTGTTGGTAGACTTGTCATTACAATAAGCTGGACATCGTGCCATATGTTCATTGAGTATCATCATACGCAGGGGCAAGTCTAGAAGGTACTCACAACGGCGCCTTACTTCCCATAGGTCTTGGTCTGACCAGAGGGAGAGGTGTATTTGGCCGAGCCATTTCCGTCATTGTAGTAGGTAGACCCGTTGGTGTTCTGGTAGTAGTAGCTTCCATTGCTAGAGTAGATCACGGACTCACTCAGTCTCCTTTGACGTGTCAAGCAATATGCAGAAGCGTACCTGTTGGAATAGTGGTATCCCTTGCCGCCATCGTCTCCTTGCCTGCTGCAGTAGTGATTACCCTGGACGACAAATGGTGGCAGTCAGTGGCACGACTCATGGAATCGAACAAGCTCGAAGCTTGATTGAGATTGAGAAGTATGTAGCGAAGTAACTTACCTGGCTGTTGGTGCCGCTACCGGTGTAGGTATAGCCATTGGAGGAACTGTTGTCTGGCATTGTGAATTGCTGAGGATGGTGGTGGTAGAGGATAAAGAAGGAGACAATATGGGCAGACTCGGGCGTGTTTAAAAAGGTGTCTCGATAAGGAGAGCACGTGTTTAGTCTGTCGCGTTTTGGTCGCGTTTGGCGAGGCCATCATGTCACATTGCTTTTACCTCCAAGTTTGTTGTGCATTATTCTTGACACAAAAATGGTCTTCAAGTAGAGTATAAATACGCTGTTTTTACGGGCGTGGACGCGTGCGTTGCAGCAACTTTGCAGCCCGATGTTTTGCCCGTGCCGAGTATTTTTAGCGCGTTATTTATGTGGCTGTGCAGCTTGCCGTCCCTTTATCTCTTTCAACCATGGCTGAAGTTCCCCAAACAGATGTTTCCCGACCGTCAGCCCTTCCTACGGCAAACCTATTGCAACGTGCCATTTCTCAAAACATTGTTGACCAAAATTCCGCGGAATACTTGGATTCTATCGAAGAGGAATGGAACAAGAAAGTCGATATGGAGGTAGAGACTCTCGTGGATGGCATGGTTGACCTTGTCAGTTTGGCATCTGTAAGTCGTATTTCTCTATGACAGCTATACAGCCTTTCACCTATTCACATTAGATAGCTGACAAAGATAAGTTTCGTGTCGCTCAAGAATCATTCCAAGCGGAATCTCGTGCGGAGTCTATGGTCAGTCGCATTGATTAGTCTTCATCGTTCTAGAATTCAGATGAAGTTCAGATACGCGCCGCAAATTCGCTGCTTTCGATTACTCATTCCATGAAATTGCTGCTACTGTTATCAGATGAGGCACAAATAGCTCATCGACGCGATGCAGAGCTCAAGGTAATTCAAGAAGAAAAAGAAGACGCCAAAGCGAAGGTCGCAACGTTATTAGACGATCTACTGAGAAAGCCCGGTACCTCCCAGGGAAAAGGGTCTCAAGCCAATGATGCATCGACTATGTCATCATAAATCCTTTCGCAGTGGGTATGCCAATAAGTTATTCTATAATCTACAGCACTAAATTACAGTATACAAGCAGCCACCGGTTTCGAAGTCACATAGATAGTTGTCATGCGCTGCCATCACTGCCTTCGTCCACAGATAGCATACGCCTCAGCGCCTCTTCCTCCAGCCTCTTCGCCCTGACCCTTCCGTCCCGCAGCCTTTCGAGCCCTGCCCGAATGCTCTTCATATGGACCTCGACGGGAACAGTTGGCCCAAGCAAATCCGGTGCTGCGACACGCTCCCGCATGTCTTCCATGTCTTCGCTCATACTCTGAAGCGCTTGCAAGGCTGCAACGACGTGGAGTAGTGCTTCCTTCCTATACGCTCCTAGCCCTTTGAGAAGTGCCAGGTGACCCTCGTAGTTTCGGAGAGTCTTTCGATTTCCTCCAAGTTTAGTCCACAACTCTGCAAGGAGTTCGTCTTTTGCCAATGCGAGCGAGGAGTCTTCACGTGTAATAATCTCGTGTAACGTAGCAAGCCGTTCCTCAAGGAGGATAAGGTTTTGGTAATTGGCCTCTGCTTCTATGATAAGGCGTTGCATGCTGCTTGAAAGCACATGTACGGCTTCTTCAAACGTCTTTCCAACAATCAAGTCGATGCTCTTGCTTGGAGACCGCCATGGAGTAAGGTTCGAGAGTGACCATTTTGAAGGCTGGTTTTCCCGAGCACTCTCAATGGAATGAAGGGCGTAGTCGTTCACAGCCATTATACTGTGTCGTCATCAATAGCTATCGCAGATAGAAGTCTGATCAACTTACTTGTCAACAGCTCCTCCCACCTTCGCATTCAGCCTTTGCAGGCCCTTACCAGCTTTCTTGGCATCCTCGATAAATTCTGTCAAGGACGACGCCAGCGTGTCTCGCGCCTTCAACTCACTCATCTTGACCAAGGCAATCAAATCCGACGTGGCCATTTCTGCTTTTTTAATCTCCAGGGATAGAGCAGAGCCTCCGATTAACTCGTCCATGACTTGCCCAAAAGTGTTGCTCTGCACGTCAACTAGTTTCGGGTAATCAGCCCACCGGGGTTTCCTCTGAGCTTCGGGAGTCGGGCGCAAGGAGCGGCACATCTGCGAATTCGAGATACCTGGAATGATACAGACAGGTGAAAACACCTTGCTCAGTGTATGCGAAAGTCGTCCAACGAGGAGGCCAAGAAGCCAGAGGAACAGAAAGAGTGATAAGGGCTTCCGGAGGAGGTGTACAGCGGTACTCAGGACATCCAGCGCGTAACGAATTGTGAAGATCAGGCCGTTCCGTAATTCATTGACGAGTACCTCTCGAGGAATTGCAAGTAAGCCATTTTCGTCGGGATTGGCAGTATGGACGGTTCGGGGTGTCGTTGGCGCACTTGGAGTATTCCTACGAGACGTACGCGCAGCTTGAGTGCCCTTTCTCCTTCGTCTAGTGGTCATCCGTACGTTCGAAGAATCCCTAGTAGCCGACGATCGCTCGACTGGCCTTATGGCGTCCGGAAAATCGTCTTCGTCTTCCCATTCTGAATCATCATATTCCATGGAATCAGGTTGGTCTGTGTCGATACCGCCGTGGTGCTGCGACATGATATCTTGGATTGAGGAATAGGTGTTTTCTAGAGCCTAGCACCTGTTATCACGATGTTTTATAGCCTCTTGCCATGCATGAGGCTGTAGGCACGAGGCTTCCAGTAATCAAGCTCGTGCACAGAGCTAAAGGCAGCAGTAGTAGCAAGGCAAACGAGTTCATGAAACGCGCCTGGCATAGGCATGATGTCAGTGGAAGCCACGTGCTTCAGATCAACTGGTCCGCCAATGCACTGTGCAGTGCCTTCGACTCGCGAACAGAGCGGTATAATTTATACTGAGAAGTGTGACTGCGGCGGACCAAGACCAGGGACTCTCAACTCCCCTAACGTGTAATTGGATCCATGGAGGAGTAGTAGATGGTAATTAAAATGGTATTTCATCCGTTCATTAGCCTACACTAGTACATGATAAAGCAGAAGATGGTACGAAGGGGTGAACCTCTCGTTATGAATCAATCACCGCGCATCGATCGTAGTTGCCTAAGAAAAGATAAAAGCATCAGCCGCTGATAACAGCATGCTTGGTTGACAAATCATACCATTCTGGTTGGCTCCCCACCATTGAGGGAAGAGATGAGAGTCGCCAGATGCACCGAAGACTGCGAATGAAAGTATGAAGATCATGACCTTGGATTCCCGTCAGCAATCAGAGCGAATGTAGCAATAACTAAACGGCATTACCTGAGTTCCTCCGTCCAGAGCAGCGGCAAGGACATAGTTGTATTTGGTGAACCAGCGAGGGTAGCGAGTCCGCAACCACCATTGGGAGAACCATGCAATTGAGAAGTAGGATAAGATTGACGAATTGATACCGACACAGAGCCATCCAATGTAGTAGCTGTTGGACTCGAGTTAATACTGACAGATATGAGCAAGTACTGAGGACGAACCAGATAACAGGCGTGTACAGATAATCGGCACGCAGTCTCGGCCAGAGCTTGTGCATGATCCAGAAAGGAATGGGCACGAGGAATCCAATCAAGTAAGCCCAGGCAACGAATTGGTAGCGTTTTCCGATGGCAAACAGCTCATGACTAGTTACAATATATGAGCTTGTGTTTAAACTGATAGGATGGAAACGTTACCTCAAACCTCCCCAAGCAATAGCTTGCGAGTTGTACTGTTGAGGTTGTTGTCCTGACCAGATATTTGTGCCCTCGACAGACAACAGAATGTCCCTCTGGTTGTCGATGATGGAGTTCATCAATACTGACGTAATCGGTGAGTGACATTTCCAAGCATAGGTGGGTAAGAGATACGAACTGAAGTTCAGGATGCTACCCAACAGTGTACCAATGATCTGGGCTGTGAACGCAGCGCGAGGAGGTAATTTGGTATCTATAGATTTGAGAGGACGTCAGACGACATGCAGTAAAAATACACAGCTGCTGCGCACATTGAGCAATTTTCAGATCTTTCAGCAGCAGTTGGGCCTGGGTCACAGAGTCTAATAGATACTTGTCAAAAGGATACAGCGTCTGTCAAGCCGTGAAACTCACTGTAACCGAAGAGAACGAAATACATGTTCGCCATCGGCTTTCCAGGATGGATAAAGCCGCCAATCATCTGCGAGAGCAAGTTAATGAATTGCTACAGATAAGGTGGGCATACGATTCCATACCTGGATGAATGGTTGAATGATGAACTGCAGGCCGGTAATAGCATACAGCGCGCCGAAGAATACGATAGAGATCGTGGCGAGAAGGACACTGATGAGGAAACCCCACCTGCACATGGAAATCAGTAAGACGTATTGGGCATCTGTGGCGGGCGATCTTACCAAGGCAGAGTGGAATCGGTCTTGTAGATGATGACAAGAGCCATGATGATGGAAATGAACAAGGTGACCAAGTACCAGCTATTAGGAGCATCAGGGTACTAATTGGATGACATACGGTCAGCAGAAAGAACGGTATACACAATAGCCCGAAGATACCTTGAGCATCTCGCGGTAATGGGGATCAAGGTTCTCATCATCATATTGATCGTCCCTCTTGCCATCGTCTTGCCAGAATTTCCAGTTGAAGCTCTGCCACGACTTCTTCAATTGGGATGGTGCGAGCCAAGACCATGCCTTGGTCAGATCATCGCGATTCCAGATGAGAAGATGGGCAAATGTAGCGCCCATTCCAAGGTTGGTCGTCAGCAATTGCACAACCCATGTACCAGCATAGAATGGCTAGAGGGTCGAATTAATTGGTGTGAAATAAGTATTGCTGAATAACCCTACCAGTCCTTGCTGAGCAAGCAGTTCTGGGTCAACTTCAAACTTGTCGTTGAGAATGAGTAACTGATCATAAACCGTTCCATTGGGGTAGAAAAGTTCTTGCGAAAGCTAGACACGAGATAGGAAAAATAGCGTGATCAGATCATAAATATAGCGCTGGAAGATATGAACTTACGAAGGGGAAATCCTTGGATTGCCAGATGTTCTTGTAATAGACAGCAACGAAGACCACCCTGTAGGTAAGAAATAATGTCAGACCTGAGATGTTGGGCAAACAAGGCTACTTACATGCATAGGATGTATCCGATAAGATTGGAAAATTGGGCACGTAAAGGGATAGCCATGGGATTATAGCCTGCGGCCGACTTAGATTCGAATCATCAGAAAATTATGAACCCACGTTACCTCCAGAGATGTACTGCCAGTCGAAACAAATTGATAGTAACCCAAGACCCTCATTTCCGTTAGAACCACCAAATATTCTCGTGAAATCTTGCGATTTCTGATTGGCAAGGCAGAAGATTGAAAAGCCTGTGAGCAGAGGGAAGATCCATTCTGGGAAAAGTTCCCAAATGAAGACTCTGCAAGATGATCAGTAAATGCTCAAACAGTCACTGCCAACGAAATGGCTTACGCAAAGAAAGCTATCCAGAAAAGACGAAGTTTCTTCTGCGCCCCAGATGCATCCTTGAACAAGGCGTCGAACATGGATACGAGAGGCAAGTTGGAGGGGTATAGCATCTTAGACGGATAGAGCAGAACACCTGGTACGAAACCAATGATTAATGATAATGGGGGGATCTGACATTCGAGTCGCTTACTCCTGAAAAGTCCTCCAATGCCGTAGCCTAGAAGCTGGCTAGAGAACAACAAGCTGCAGCACAATGAGTGACAGGCGCATTTTTGGACTAAGCAAGTTACGTACAAGATACTTGCGGCAGGATTGGGGGTGATGTTATAGAAAAGTCGCTGCACAGCCAGCACTTCGGTGCCAAGAGCCGAGTTGGCTGCGGCACTAGCCATGATGACGATGAATGCATTCTCCTTCTTGTTGAAAGGTTGCTGCAACAAGAGATTAGACCGGCGCAATGCAACGAGCCTAAGGCACCTACAGGGTTGAGGAAGCGGAAGAATCCACGGCTAGGAATTGCAGTTTCCATTGCAATACCCAGTACATAAGAAATGATGGCCAAGAACATGGTGGATACTAGCACAGTTTGCTACATTCACATTAGGAACTAGCGAAGGCGTCAGTAATCATGAAACTTACGGGTTTGAAGTAGTAAATCTGAGCTGGAATAGAAGCATATTGAGCACAAAGGTTGACAACGCAGCATGCTGGGAAACCCTACCTAGCACACCGCCGAAAGTCGAAAGCCCAAGGCCAATAATGAACGCTCGAACGGTCCATGGATTCAAAGTCGGGTCGTCTTGAACAGTGATGACATGGGTAGCGATGTCGCGTTCGCTCTCCAAGACACCAAAGTTGCCGTCATCCTCTTCCAAGACTTCCACCTGCTTCACATCCTTCTTCTCATCCAGCGAAAGCTGCTTCTCGTAGTCAAGACTCGGAGGAGTGCCTGGTTCCGCCGACATGACTGGAAGGGAAGAAGAAAAACCTAGGGTTCAAGGTCGACACAACCTGGAACTTGGAGGACCATGTTTTCTGCGAGTGTCCCGTATCTTATAGGGCGATAAGCAGGCCTGACGGAGTATGTTCCTGTGTAGCATGCTTGAGGAGAGTTCTAAGAATACTATCTGAATCCCATGTCTAAAATTAGGGGAAAACCACCATGAAATCACAGAAGACACCATGAGGAGCACGGCGCTGAAACGAAAATATCATTCTAGGCGGAGTGAGCGGGGAAGGTGTGCCGAGGTACATGTGAAGGTGGCCAATACAGGAGACATGGGAGTAGCAGATATTAATGTATGTCTTCGTCGAAGCAAATCTTGCTGTCGAACGAAAATACTGTCGCCCAAGCGCGTAGAAGACCAGCTAGCACGATATTTCTTTGCAGATACAACTTGGTCTGAGCATCGCTTTTTCATCAAGCGGCCGTTGAAGCTAGCGGTTGGCTCCTCCTGGACCATGCGATAAGGGCCTGCTGGTGCATATATCCGTGTCGCGTGAAGTTGGAAACTATGCCGTCCTCCCCTGACACCAGTGTGATCAAGCATCCGAAATTACGCTAGCTCCGAAAGCTGCATTTAGTGTTGGGTGAAGACAGGAAATATGTCGTTCAGCAGCTAGACGTAACAAGCAGACTATCCCTAAGAGAGAAATGACTTCATGAGTATCTTTTTCACCCGCTACTGAGTGGAAACTGAGTAAAGCGGATAGATGCTTCAGCTCAGCGAGCCGGGGTTCAACGCCCGCCCATCCTCTGTCAGCGACAACTCCGTTGGACCGTTGGCGGCTCAACAAATAATCAAGACCTCGTGTGACCACTTGCAATCCACCTGCGAAGGGATAATGTAGCATGCAACATGGGTGTGTGGTGAATAAGGAGCCGAGATAAGGCCGCGGCTGAAATCAAGCTTATTTCATTGGTGAAGTGCGCCGAACGGCAGGCGCAGTGGCGGCTGCTGCTCAGTATGGGATACCGTTCCCACCCTCACGTTGGCACCTTCTCGCGAGACGACGTTGAAGTCAAATCCGCCACAACACCGTACTTCAACTCTATGTGCAGTAACCAGCTCAGCTCTCCAAGGCTCCTCGCGTCCGTCGATGCATACAAGCAGGACTTCCTCTTAACACTTTCATCTTCTTCGTATACCCCGACGTTCTACTGTAGATTCAACACTCCCAGATGGCGCGATCGTCAACTGTTCTGATTCAGTAGCCGACACGAAAAAGGAAAACTGCGGCGGCCATTGTTATAGCGCAGTTGAGCGGCCGAGTCCTTCAATAATATGAGACCGGAGCAGGCGTATTCTCGTCCAAGAGTCCCAGAATCGTGGAAGGACCTGGATGTGACTCGGGGCGAAAGACAATAAGAAGGTGACATGAGGCCAAGGCGGCTATGATGGCAATTTCTATATTTGGAGAAAACGTGACTCCGGATCAACGCGAGCTTGGGCACCTTCCTATTACGCTCCTTTGCTCCGAGCGATAGATGGTCCAAAGCGTCGAAGACAATAAGAAAGCTATGGCGCACAATATGTGTCTAAATTTTCCGGATCCCTCGCTGCTCCTTTTCACTGCTCTCATCTTCACTGAGCCTCTCGATCCCCTCCTGATATCTCCCCAACCTGTCTCCAGAGTTTTGTAGGTCGTCCGGGATCTCGAGAGCGCACGGTAGCTCTTTGATTCATAGGGAACTCTGTGAGTGCCAGATTTAATCCAGTCTTCTAAAGATCTGGCGGCTCAAACACGATTTCTGTCAGACAAGTCCAATACTTTCTAAGACTTGCCTTTCTGCTATTGATGCAAGATGTTGCTTGCTGAATTTGTGAGCTTCACGGCCTCCCCACCTTTATTCTGCGTCGCCTAATTTGCGTTCTTAGGGCACCAATCATGGCCCAAATACTGGTCTACCCTCCGACGTAAGCCTCTACCCTTGTCTGAATCCCCTGATGTTTATCGTCCAATGCAACTAGCAATACAAGCGGGCTGTCCTTCGCGCACCACCACCTTGCTTCTCAGTTGAATTCCTCAGTCCCACGAAATCAAGTGAGCTCAAACATAACCCCTATACCGGACCTTACTGACTCATCCTCTAGGTGGAAGCTATAACCATGGAATGCGCATCACTCCCATAATGACAGATGATAGTACTTCCTTCTACTCTCGCTCCTCACGGGGAAGTCAGTCCGAATATGAAATTTGGCGGAGATGGGAAGATTGCCTCTGGCTACAGGAGACACTGGAGTCCGAGTACAGTCGAGCCGCATTCGAAAAGAAAGTCCGTCTTCAACAAGGGAAGGGCGTCAAGAACTTCAATGGTATCTACAAGACGGACCTGGCATCGTCCTGGGAATCCTTGCCTCCAGGACCGGACCCGAACTCTGTGGCTCAGGATATTCACCAATACCTACCTAAACTTAGCAAGAAAGGAACACTCTTTAGGGCTAGTCAGTCGATGATTGAAAGTCGACAAAAGGAATTTCGCAGTCTCGTCGAGACTTTGTTCTCGGATGACATGCCCGCCCTCATCAAGGAGATCCGTGCCAGCAACATTGTCACTGATTTCTTCGGGCTCTGGAGGAGGGACTTCGACCTTCTTGAGAGCTCTCAGAAAGGCAAACGTAACTCCCTTACAACCAGCATCTTTGCATCATACTTTTCTGAATCCACTCCATCTTTAATGGGCAAATCTCCGGAACGCAGCTTGCGATCATTACCCAGCTCCCCTGCCAGTCGACCTCCAAGGTCACGAACGTCTTCCCAGCGCAGTCGTTCACCGTCAGCATCGACAAGCGACATCTCAGAAGTATCGCGGTATCCGGCATCCAGCCAGTCCAGCATTCATAGTACTGAGACAAACGCGACCTATCGCGTTCGTCGCCGGGCTCTCTCTGTGGCTTCTTCTGACTCGTCTTCGACTCATTCTGATGGGAGTTCAGACAGCGGCTGGACAACCTCAACTGCTCCAGCTATCGTTGAAGACGTTCCTATTGTTTTCGGGCACAACCCTCAGCAGACAAATGAAAGGCCAAATTCTATTTTAGAAGTCTTACCAGAAGAACGGGAGATGCTTGCGAAAGTGTCAGAGGGTCACCTCGCGCCACCAACTCAAAGGAGGGCACGGGCTTCGACCGTTGAACGTAAAGCTAATAGAAGCTGTCAAATTGTGAGCTTGCCTCCTGATCGACTCAAGGGCGAACAACCAGGTACGATAGTTGAAGCCTTGTCATCTTCCCGTCTGTTAATCTCGAGCGTTACAGATCAACGACGCTCCGTAAGGGAATCCTGGCAGACGGTCTCGTCATTGGGTTCAAATGCGGATGTGCTATTGGAAGGCCTGGAAATTAGCCTACCCCATCCAATCAAGGAGGGCAAATTTAGAGCTTCTATCGCGAGCATCTCGACTTTCTTGACGACCGATTCAGCCGAAGCCGTCATTCCACGAGCGTCGTCGAACAGACAATCCACTCAGTCACGGCTTCGCATTTCCACTCCCCTGTCGATTTCTGATTTTTCAATCTTTGGTGACGATGAAGACGATTGCGGCTCCATCATAGATTCATTCCCTCGCCCTCTTTCTAACACGTTCCAGTCGTCGGACAACCGACCTGATACCCCTTTGGCCAAACCCAATGCCGACCTGCCAACTACTCCTGAATCCTTCCGAACCACCTTTAATCCCCCTCCCTCCCCCACGAATACAGTCTCAACATCTATAAGTGTCTCGACTACGGCATCCATCAGCACAGTCGCTACCTCGAACTCGTCTCCAGGCACTCTTACGATTAAAGCCGCTTATAACTCGTCGATAATAATGCTCCGTGTCCCTCGAGAGATCTCCCTGACAGAAGTCCGACAGAAGCTGTACAACAAGTTCATCGGGCAAGAAGGCATCCCGCTGCCGCATTCCTTCGCCGTTGCCTTTGTGCTGCCGACTTCTACCTCCCTTCCCGCAAGGCAACGCTCGCGCTCCCTTTCTGTCTCCTCAACCGATAAGCAGGTGCTGGCCTTCGTCGACGACGAGTCAGACTGGGAGCATCTTATCTCCTGTGCTCCTGGCAGCAAAATCAGCTTGCGCATCCTCGATGCATCTGATTAAGATATACGACCTTTAAATTTACCCACTCCCTATCATGACATCAGCCAATTTCGACATTCCTATCTTTCTTTGACAAGACATCTTTTACTGTGGCCTTTTTTGGTCACATTGAACTTTTACTGGGCTATCTTTCGTTCATTCGACTTTCCTTATCCGCTTATGGTATCCATTCGTCTTTCCATGGCATCTGGCATTTGTAGCTGCCTTCATCATTCATTCATTACCTTTATTACTTACTTAAAGCAATGGAACACCGATCAATTTCCGCGTCCTTGGCAATAGTGATATGAAATATCTCTGGGGAGTAAAGGTCGCATAGGCGACTTGGTTTTCGGAACTAGAAGAAACGGCAGTGGCCCAGCCTTCCTCGTGCTCTGTATTTTTCCCTTAGAATAATTGCGTGGCGCAATTTCCTGATAGGGTAAAAGTGATTAGCACGCGCCACTGCAAGCCTTTAGGGCACCCGACATTGCTGATGATCTTTGCGCAGCTCCAGAAAACCAGCCCTTCCACTAAATATATTGCTTCTGGATCGCCATTCTGAGCAATTGTTGAGCTGAGCATGAAGGGGAAAATATAATTAGTGCTTGACATCCGGTCCTCAGTTTCACGGATGCTCTTATTCGACAGCAACGCCTCAATATCGCCGTATATAACAGTATGAAGTGGAGCTAAACCAATTTCGCTCTGTCACTTCACCGCAGTCAAGAGTTTATCGAGATCCTTCTGTTTGAAACCACTGACGGGCTTTGTCTTCCGTCCTTAACATGGACCAGCAGGGCCTCCCGTTGCCCAATCTCGGCTCCTTCATGGCCAGCACATCCAGCCCAATGAAGGTATCATCTGAAGGGGCCTGAAAGTTGAGGACATTGATAGTAAGTTGCATAGCCATCTTCTGGGGATCTTGAACGTGAACATAGACGAGAATCCAGCATGATGATCAGTAAACACCATTCGCGTCAAATCTCACTTCAGTCCGTGGAAGCTCTCATCGTGGCTCTAGGACTTTCATCATTGAAAGATGAGTCAAGAGAACCTCAGAGCATAGAGACAAAGACATCCATGGCAAAAGCTTCCTGCATTTTAAGTGGTCCCCAGGTAGTCTTGGGCGAAGAGCATCTAGCACCTTGTCCAACTGTGGAGGCAGATGAACTTGACGACATCATACTATTGGGCAAGGAAATCTTGTCTTTCTTCGATACGTGTCCCAATATGGAGGACGATAAGCAGGTTCTCTATGGTAAGCTTACTAGGTACCGACCTTCATGGCGATTGGTGAGCTAAGGTATTGCAGATACGCTGCCTTCAAGACCAGGGTCTTCTCTAGAGCAATACGAGGAGTGCAACGTGAACATGGTACCTCGCTCTCGCTCTCTTGTTGGTCATGCCTTTCCTGCAAGAACAATGTCGCTCGCCCACAAAGTCCGAAGAAATCATATTGACATCAAAGCTGCTCATAACGCCACAATCGTCATCTTGCGAGTGCCTCGGGACATACACTTTGCAGATCTCAAAGAGCGCCTGTATGACAAATTTGTCAAGCAGGAGCAAATCCTTCTGTCCCGTTCCTTTTCCGTAATTCTTGCGCTTCCGCCACAACCTAACCCCCGACTGCCCAAACGGAATTATCGGCGAATGTCGCTGGCCAACTGCACTGAAATGCGTTTCATTGACATAGAGGCAGATTGGAGGGAGACTGTCGCGACGAACGATGGAAGTAAGATAACTTTACGCATTCTGGACACTCAACCTTGACCCTACTTGCCCGGCCTCTTCTGCATCTGCCTTCTCTATGTCACGGACCATCCCTCAAGTATTTATTTCTTCTTCTTCTACCATGTAATTCCATTTTCGGACAATGGTATGATACATGTCGTGCTGGAGTGCGCCGAAGGGACGCAGATTTGTAGATCACTGAGGTACACCTGTCGGAAAGGGTTCGGCATGAATACCTGCTGCCGCGGTTCGTGAAAACGAATCTTGTGAGACAGTGCGACTACCCATATGGTGGAGGCATCCGTAGCAAACGATCACAACAGCAACAGCGACGACCTGTCGAGGTGATGGACAGGCAAGTATGGAAAATCCTGGATGGTCGAAGCTGAATAGGTATACCCAGGTAGGTTTGATGCGTATAAAAAAGAGCCAATTCATCATACAGATGCTTGGCTGTGCACATTCGCAGGAGGAGCTCCAACTGGGAGAGGGGATCTGGTCCAGTCCGGAAGAATGCTCCGGGGTGGTGTCTTCACATCTCCAGATATATCCATGCTTTCATCGGCATTGCGATTAGAATCATCGTCCCATTTGTCGCGAGCCACTTCCACACCTCCCGTCTTCAAAGACCTGTAACGGGAACATTAGACAAAGGTGACGAACGATGGGTTTATGTGATCTTACCCTGCTAAAGAGCCACCTACCCAAGCAAGGGTAGCAGGAGAAAATGCTGGTGCTTTACCTGCATTGGCACCCGCTCTTTCAGACGCAGGAGGCGGAGGAGAAGGGTTGTTGAGAATGGCGATGTGAGGAAGGAGGGGTCTAAGAGAACCATATTTGTCGTACGGAGGAGGCACAGCCATTCCACGTCTCCCCAAGTGTCTGGAAGAAGTAGTCGGAGGGTTAAGTGCCAGTACTATCTCTGCTTGAAGTCTTGGTATGAAGCCTGGGAGCATGGCTGTTCCACCAGAAACAAGAATAGAGGACACGAGCGTTTTGCGAAGGTCGCGAGGTACCTAATGGTCGTTATGAGATTGCGGCGTATAAATCATGAAGAGAGGGAAAGCTTACCTTCAACAGAGCATCTAAGATGGTTTCGGCAAGACTGCTTTCGTCGACGTCGCCTCCTTCAAAGAGGACTTCTGCTCCGCGCTCACGTACCCATCCAGGAATAATTAAAGTACCTCTCCCCGTCCCTGTAGGCTGAGAGGGAGGAGGCACTACATGCATATGGATGTCAGTCGCAGTAGAGTGTCGTTTATACAAGTTTGCCAATGCCTGCAGGTGAACTTCCCCGAGAGGCTTCTCAATCGTAGGCGTAATGGTGCCTGTATCTTGGGTAGGTGTGCCTGATCTCGGTGTGCCCATTGAGCGGGAGGCGACAGAAGACTCGGAGCCAGTATCGCTTGGCGGAATGTCCATTTCCGAACCGTCTTCTGCCTCAGGCGTCTCTTCTCGACGCTCTTCTGATGAAGGGCCCAGGACATTCCCAACGAAACAGCAACGAGTCTTGATTTCTTCGATGACGGCGTCCGTTAAAACTTCTTGGGGTACGCGAGTAGCGCGGTTCGCTGCCGGGACACTTGAGGCAGCACTCAAAGATGCAGGTGGCGGTATATAGGTCGCGAACATGAGCATCAGGGCTCGGATGTGAGATGTTAATCTGGAGCCTGCAATAGGTGTGGTTTGTATTTGAGGAAACATAGGCCTCGCTGCGAAAATCTGAATATTCGATGGTCAGCATATAACCAGAATGAAATTGGCCACCGACTGACAGGTAGAGCAACTGATTCTAGGTGGCCACAGTCGATTACCAGCCCTGTAATGCGCCCAACGGCAAATAGAGACAATAAATGGCTGCAGGCAAAAGAGACAGATGGGACCTACAGGCGGTGAATAAAATATGCAAGCAAAGAGCATAGCACTTGCCTGGTTCTCAAAAAGAATTTTTGCAATCATTTCCTTGATGTACAGAGGAAGAAGCGGATGCTCCACCAGTATAACTTTCCGCGCTTTGGGGTCTGCCAAGAGTGAACTTCGTAGGTTCATCAATAAATTATATGACAGTAGGTTCGGGAGACTGACTCGTGGAAGACAGATCGCAGACACTTTTGAAGTCGAGCTTCCAGCATTCGATCTTCCTCTGCCCTTTCAGCTGGATCCATGGCACGAGTGAGCTTCCAGAAAGGTGGTCCATTTGGACCATTAGCGTAGAAGACGTCTCTTGGTCTGCCTTCACCACTAAATCCCACCTTCCATATTCGAGAGCCAGCGTCAATCACCACCCTATCTTCAGAACCGTATAGTGAATGCCGCCTGGTAGTAGCATAGTGGGGCGAAGCTTGAACAGGGTTGTTGCCTGCAACGCGTGCAGTAGCGGGTGTTGTGGGGGCAAATGTAGTTTTAGTCCTGGGGGTAGCTGGGGTAGCTGACATCCTTAAATCTTCTAGCAGCTGTGGGACTTTGGAATTAACAGAGACTCGAGCTTAGGTTGCGCACATGAAGGGAGGTAAGTGAGCGACAGTTATTGATTTGAGTGTTGGCTGTCCACGCGGAAGACAAACAACGCGACAACAAACCTTCCAGATATTTTCGAGCCATGGTGTTACGTGTATAACCACTACATTCTCCCCTACTTGCTCGTTTGCGAAACTCAACTGCTCCATAACCACTAATAGGGAGTACAGTACTCTACAAAACTGTCTAGGCAAGCATAAAGATATCTCAATGATATCTAGCGGACAAACGGGCGGCAAACATCATGATTGCAATTGTCCAATGTTCAAACTGTTCTTTCGACATGAAAAGCAAAGCTTGCGACAGAACAGCTTTTGTGATCTGCGCCTGCATGCCCTAGATAATACGCAGGGTTAATGATGGTTTTGACGATAATTAGACTGCTAGACTTGCCTGGTACCATCCGACAAACCCTTCACGCTTCCAAACTCGGGCCAGGATATCCAGTGCCCCGACGTGTTTACTATGCTTATGATGATATTCATGGGCATGTGGCAGTTCTTCGTGATGTTCCGTGGCATCCTCGGCATCGGCACTGCGAGCCTGAATTCTAACTTTCGCCATAATATACGGGTAAGTGACCTGTCCCATATGTGTAAATCGCAATTCCGATGAAAGTCAAGGAACCTACAATCGTTGCAAGGGTCTTACTGAGTGCACCGACGACAAAGGATAACCAAGGGCCCATTTTTGTCGACGACTCTCCTTTCGCAAGAAGGACGAGACTCTTGACGCGTTCAAAGACGCCGTACGTTATGGCAGGATTGACCGTTAGCACTAGTCCCGGCTTGATCCCAAGCCACAATCCGCCTACTCCTTCCTCCTCAATAATTTCTCGTGCGACTGCCATAAAAGAATCATCTATCTCCTTCTCTGGCTGATCTGGGCCCTTGAGCTTTTCCGGTCGGCCTACTTGTTGGCGAGTTGCAATAACGGACACTGGAATAGTGAAAATCTGAGCCAGTGCACCAGCAACAGCACCTAGAAGCAGTTCTGCTGCCGTTGATAGTGGTGGCAATTTACTTCCAGGTGCAAGCTTCTTTGATAGTCGTTTAATGTAGGTTGACCTCACGAGAGAATAGAAAAAGAAGTAGGCATATTCTACCAAAAATATGAGATAAAGAATATCGCCTGAACATAAGTACTTACGCATGGAGAAGGTGTTGAGCATGGTGGCCCCGAAGCCGCGGTATAATCCCAAAATGCCTTCTTGCTTGTATATCCGAAGAAGCACAGACGTCATAGAAAGCTGATCCTTTCCCTTCCCCTTTGCATCGGAAGGTAATGCCTGTATACGTGTCTTCGCTCTGTGCAGGGCAGTTAGGCATACTGCCATGACCATGTTATGAAGTAAAGACATACACATCGAGAGGATAAACAACACTAGGAAGAGGTTCGGTTAATGAGGTTCACGCTTAACGAAATACTTCTTACGCCGTGCTGAAGCATCCACCGAGAGCGCCAGCCAAAGCAGCACCAAAGGGGGTGAGCTGCTGGACTGGTTTCGACTGGGCAGGCATAGAAGGGAGTAGGAAGATAGCAAGCTGCGTTGGAAGATCTACATAGAGTCTGCCCCGGGTCTGCGGGGTTATCCAGACCGGAGCGACCACTCTGTACCGAACGGCAATGACGGCGCACGTGAAATCCGGCTTCTTGCACCAGAACTTCAACAACGCTCTTCGACTCCTTCAGCTGTCTATCTTGCGGGTTATCCTTCTGTCAACGATGCCGAATGACTTTCCAGTACCCAGGAACCCCAATTTCCCCGTCGACCTGCGAATCCAACCTTCTAGGCCTCCTGCGTATTCGACCGACCATCCCATCGATGAGACGAACTTTGGACCGGTCGCTCAGGAACGCGCAATCCGTGAATATGGGATTGCAGGAAGAGTCTGGTAATTATCGACTCGACACGGACGACGTCAATTGAATACTATCTCGATGTCATCTGCAGGGAAGCAGCGTACATGATGAATCTATACATCTGCCCATCGTCTCATATGGAGTTCGATCCGCCATTCATCGACGTGTCAACTGAAAGCAAGCCACTATCACTAATTGAGCTTGGCTCTGGAACAGGTATCGTAGCGTCTCATCTGGCAAGGTTATTGAAACCCGGGAGAGATCGCCTAATCGTGACGGACTTGCCTGAGGTAATTAATCAATTCTATCTTATACAATGTGAAATAATGTATATATTGTGCTACAGGTTTGTCCTTTGCTCGAGGGTAACCTGGAACATGTCAAGCTTCAATTGAATCGCGAGTTTCCAAATACCCTTCTCATCAGACCGCTTTCTTGGGGCAAGACCAGAGATATACAGGCCCTGACTTTTGAATTGTCTCCTTCAAAACCGGACGGTTCAATATCAGGTTTTCTAACTCACATAATTTGCAGCGACTTAGTACGTGCGATTCTGATGTTCCTCCGTGAGCTATACTGATCATTGATTAGGTCTACTTCCCGGAACTATTAGCACCCCTCCTTCGCACTCTATTACATCTCTCTACCCCGAATTTTCCACTCCCAAACCTCCAAAACAAGGGGAATATAGGCGATTGCTCTCCTACAATATTAATGTCGTATAAAATAAGGAGCCTTGCCAAGGAAGCACCATTTTGGTCAGCATTTGGACTTTGGTTCGACTTCAGGCCTGTCCTTTTCAGAGAAACGACACCGTCTGTAGGTGAATGGCAGCGCTTTGGCTTGAATTTTGGCGACACTTCCTTTCTCTTCATCGCCTGTCGCCGCCCTGATTCCTTTGGCTGGCAGATTCCTGACTCGGATCAAGACTTGTTAGGAGGCGTTGGTGCGAATGGGACTGCTTCCAGGAAGTGCGATGACACGTTCGAAAATCTGTTGCTCATGGGACTTGCGGAATAAGACCTTCCCCCTCTCGAGCTCATAATGTACGATCTCCGGACTTGTCTGACATGGTAATACAATACAGGGCAAAATATGCGAAAGAAGGCGGTCCAGACTATCCATTATCTCAACCCATATGGTGATGACCCAAGAACCTTTGGTTACCATTCTCCAACAAACCCAGCGACTTGTTGTAATCCACATCTTGTCGTTTCTCGTAACCAGGAGGTGCATATGAATGTGTCACGAGGCCAGGGATCTGCCTTGAAGCAATAGTAACTTGTTCTTTCAGCAGGACGGCATTATTGCCACTGTCAGTCGTCACAAATCCTGCCGCTTTAAATGGCAGAAGTTCCAGTGAATACTACAGCAATTGTCAGACACGCACAATTTCCCATCCTCCCATAACTTACACGAATTGTCAACTTCGGAAATTTGAAGCTCGGTTTCAAACCCTTTCCAACTTCAAGCTCCCCGTGTAAGACACGCTGATTGGGGACTTGCTCTCCCTCTCGAGACGGCCAAAAATACGCCGCTCCGCAATCCTCCACGAAATAGTTGTCTGTGCGTCTTGCGCCGTTGTCGTCGGTTGCTTCAGACCCAGTAGCCATACCTCTTCGCAGGCGTAGTTGAATGGCACTGGGACTGGCTAAGACGTCTAGTGCAT
Organism: Gymnopilus dilepis; assembly: GCA_002938385.1. Lineage (NCBI taxonomy): Eukaryota > Fungi > Basidiomycota > Agaricomycetes > Agaricales > Galerinaceae > Gymnopilus > Gymnopilus dilepis. The sequence continues at coordinate 37,095 of NHYE01005665.1, forward strand.
GTGTATCGTCCCCGGAGAGGGTGATTATGAGTGGGATTGCCGACCCGACTGCGTAGGAAAGCTCGAAGATCTTAATTTCAGCACGGGAAGCCCTTCGTCCTCCTTGCACTCACCGGTGCTGCTACTGCCAACTGTTATGTCACACTTCGTCAGCTCGTGGCTTTTGATGAAAGTCTGACGACGCACAGTGCAGTTGACTTCAACTTCCTTCGTGTTGAACAAGGTCCCCTTCACCTTGATACCTGTCAGAACCTTCCACCCATCTGGGTCGGCTTCTGGTCCTAGCAAAGGGCTGCCCTCGGAATATGCCACCAGCCTCAAAGGCGAAGGCTTTTCAGGCAGCGTGATAGGATGGTAGCCAAAACTCGTCAGAAGGCTGAAGTGAATTTGGAGGGAACACTGATTAGTCTCCAGTACCATGGCTCTTTGGATGAATTCTACACACGTTTGGTTGACCTTCAAGAACCCCCGCTTCACGGTGACGACCAGCCTATAGTCGATGTAGGCAGGACTGGCCCTCTCTGTATAATTTGGTGGAAGTGGAAAGGTCCCGGATTTATCTCCGTCTTTTACAGAAACCTCCTTTGGGAGTTGAAAGCTGAACGGCCATGAATGCTTTCCGACTAGCTTGGACCCAGTCCACAAAACCTGTTCTTCTTTCAGAAAGGGCTCTTCATCTTGGCCAACGAATGTCGTGCCTGCCCTGATCTGAGAATAAATCATCCATTTGTCAGTTACAGGCAGTCCCTCGGCACTTGCGAATTCCCCCACGTCGGTGTCTTGCAAGACAGACGAGCAGCTCAAGATGCAGACCGTCTACTCACATATATCGACACGCCCTTGCTGCTCTCTGCCTTATCAAGGTCGACCTCCACGCGCCCTGCAATTGTGTCGCCCTCGAAGAAAACAGGCAAAGAAGCTGGGGTATTCGCGCGGCTTTTTACGAAAATAGACAGCCACTTTCTGCCCTTTGCACCTTCCAGGAACCTATGATGTTCTCTGGCCAGCCCGACTCCTGAGGACTCTCGCGACTGTTGCCCTTGTGTCTGGGCATGGGCGTAACTCGGTAGTTCATGATCCTGGTCATTCGGCAACTCATGCGGTCCGGGTATGCCTGATTTCGAATCGATACTAGGTCCCTCCATCCGAACCCAGCTTCCCCTTGTCGAGGTGGTGCTATTGGCTGGTCTGAGAGGAGTGAAAGGCTACAATCAGAGAGGCCACACACACTATCGCGGCTATCTTCTCATTCCTAATCTATTCCGAGCTCTTGTGCCTCGAATCCCAAGCCATCAAGCCATTACCTGAGAAAGCCTTCAATCCGAGGATTGAATTATATGCTGAGAAGCGCACTGACTGTTCCACATGGTGCAGTGTCGATGTGACGTATGCGTAGCCAGTCAATCTTTGGTTCCTATCTGCCATAGTACCTTTCGGCAGGCCAGAGGCTGAGCGACTTTCTCGGAGAACTGCTCTCGAGCAAGGAGACAATAGAATGGGAAGCGAGATAATTTTAACGCTCGGAGACTGAGTGTCAAGTGATTAGATATGTATTGTCTATACTAGCTACACAACTGGGGGTATAATTGCATGGGTATGTTGGACGTCAAAAAAGCCAAGTCAAATGATATGCTACACAGTGCGGATGATGTATGGAAAAGAAAGGAATGATCAGGTAGACCGATGCATATGGCTAGCATAGGCACGGCTACGCCGAAAGAACAAATAAAAACAGCAAGACAGCGACATGACAGGATCGTAAAAGGATCGTGTGCTGGAGAGCAGTAATCGATAGCGTCAAGATTCGAGTTACAATCAATGCAATGTGGAGAGGCGTTGACGAAACCGGTCGTCATTTCATTATCTTCGTAGCGCGCGTGGTATCATCATCATCGTGGATGAAAAGATAGTGGGGCTAATAGCTGATGCAAAGGTGGGGAATTCTGTGAGAGAGATTAGGGGTTCAGATAAGATTCAAGTTTACGACAAAGTCTGGATGCGTCGTTGAGTCATCATTGCGTCGTGAAAGCGGGTCATAGGCAGGAGGCGAATATGCATTTGTACGAGGGCCTTTGGGGTGCATTGTTGCAATCTCCACAGGTTCTGAGAGCATTGCTATGGCGTCAGAAGAAAAACCAGTTGCAGCGAAAGGGCACAGGACGACAGAGTACTAGAAAAAGATGACAAATCAGTTCAAAAATCCATGGTACTAACATCCTGGTGATCTCCGATCCAGGAGGACACTCACGGAGATGCTGAAGTGACCCATTTCGGACGTGGGCCTCAGATCCTTGGCTAACCTAATCTCTCCTTCAAGATGGCGGGTTGTCGAATCGCTCCGTGCATCTGTTGACGGCCACCAAGTAGCTGTGCCCATGTCTTCTACTGCTTCGTTCCATGCAACATCTCTTCGAGACGAGTTACTCTTGTTGTAAAATCTGACCCGGCGCCTTAGAGTGAGCACAATAGCGGCTGGAGTTGATAATAAATCAAGAAGTCGTGATTCGCGGGCTTCGAGTGTGAGGAAGCAAGGAAGAACTGTGCCTCTGGGATAGCATAACTATAGAAGAGCAACTATCAGATGTAATTCTAGCAAGTACAGAACGAGAAAGCTACTCACTGGTTTTGCAAGTGAAAGCTGATGAACAATGAATATTTCGTCAATTTTTGTGGCTCCCAGCCTATCGAAGGAAAACTCACAGTGCATCTCGCTTCGGCTCGATGGGCATTGAACATGGTCCCGCGAACTGAAACGGTACGCAGAGTTTTCCAACCTTCGGGATCAGATAACGGTCCAGGAAGTGGTAAAAATTGTTGGTATGCAAGCTGCCTCAGCAATGAAGGAGGTTCCGGCCTCGTACTAGGTACATAACCAAACGCAGTTTTGATTCTGTGAGCAAAAGCGTTAGCTCAGCTCATTAAAGGACCAAAAGAGTCTGCTAACCTGTTATCCGCTCGTAATCTTCCCCGCGATACGACGATAGTAAGATCGTATTGGACGCTGACCCGTGTTTGACGCTCCAAAAAGGTTTCTGGCAATCTGAACGAACACATGTCTCCGGAACCAGAAGGTACTGTGGCAGTTCTCGGAAGGGCTAGTGACAGTGGCCAGACGCAATGCCCCAGGAGTTTGTTGGACGCCGCACCCTCTGACGGAGAAGGCACCCGCGGTGTGTCGGTAGATTTCGACCAGATCGGCTGTGTCTGGTTTAGAAAGACGAAAGAGTCGTCTATACCAGACCCGGTGATGATACGACCTGTCACCTACACAGTATTTCGAGCATTAAACATTGTGAAATAATCTGCTAATAATTGGGACATACCGTAGCCGTAATAGCCTGGATCGAGTCGCCCCTCTCGGCTTCAAGCTCCAATAGCCCGGTAATATTTTCCTTCTCAAAGAAAGTGGGCAGCGACTTGGGAGATTTGGCGCTGCTGTACACTTTGAGAGTAATCCAAGGACGAGACTTTCCGTCAGCTAGCTGAAAGACGTGCTCGGTAGGTTCGCGATGGAGATTAATAGGTTGAGTAAGGGTATTACGACGGGTATATGGAGGGAGCTCTGAGCCAGAGAGTGGTGCCGGACCAGGCCTGGAGGAGAATCTCCTGTAACGGGGCGGGGACGACGCGTCCATTGGGAGGGTAAGGACATTGGATGCATAGCTGGCAACTTAATAAGGATGAGAGCCAAGTAAGGAGAGAAGAACTGCAACGGGCTCAAGACCCCAATTGTGAGAAAGCGGCGCGGAGAAAGCTTAGCAGGAACAATTAGTAGACTCACAATAAGGACCTCCTCCATTTCCTGGGTTCCTACTTTCTCTATATAGACCTGCACTGACACACGTCCTCCTTCAGCCGTGACTTCCAGCGGGGCAATCTCCTAGACTAATTGTCTCCCTGCCGCTCCAGGTCTGACAGTTCCCAGTCATCTTTACCAGATCCTCACTATCTCCCACCCTTCCATTGCGTCCTCTGATCTACATCCAAGGATAACTCTAGTCCTTATTGTCGTGACTCTGGAACTTATGTATAGCGGACCAACATGCAGCCAGTCTCCATCATGGGGATCGAAGCTACGATCGAGGTCAATTATCTGGCGAGAGCGACATGGGAATCCATGGTATTTATGATTCGAGGCGGCAAGTATCGAAGGATTCCGTGCTGTGCAGTTACGACATTAATTAAGCACTTTACATAGTGAGGCGAAGGAGGACTGATCCAAGGAGCAGAGACAAGTTAGCAAACTACCTAATACCCAAGTCCCAAAAATCGAAAGAGGTACGCATAGAGTATATTAGTTATTCCGTGGATCATGAGAGGTATCGCGAACGGGTTTGGTCTCCGAACTCCCAGTCACTCTACTTGAAGTCATTACATGAAGGCGGCGGTGGCACTGAAGCCTAGGGCGGACGTTGCTGTGATCGCGGAATCAGACTCATACCCAGGTGGTGCTGACATCCTTGGACGAGGTCCTGGTGCAAACGCAGTAACGATATCAACTCGTTGCTGAATCAGAGGTTCCGTTTGTAAGATCACGGCTCCGGGACTATCGAAAGGTAAAAGAACAACCGAATACTGAGAAGTTTATGTAAATCAGCCAAGCGTTTTTGAAGAAAGCAAAGTCGCTTACTTCAATTCGGAAGTTCGCCATTGCGGAAGTTGGCTTGATATCAGACCTGAGATGAAGCTCCCCGTTTACGAAGCGACTGAGTGTTGTATTGTTCTCAGGTATTTCTGAAGAAGGCCACCAGACAGCCAGCTGCGAATCTTCTACAGTATCCTTCCAAGACAATGGATCGAGAGCGTGTTCTGACTCCCAGTTATTCTTGATACGCCGTCTAAGTCTGAGGACAATCGCCTTGGGAGCAGATAACAAGTCCAGGGCTTGTTGATCGGAGCTTTCTATGAGAAGCGTGAGGGGAATCAAAGAACCCCTTGTATAAGAAAGCTGGAGACCATGCTCAAGATAAGCCCGTGTATATGGTGTTCCAATACTGTAAACTCACCGGCTTGGCCAGGAATAGCTAAGCTGTGGCTTAGAAATGATCTATTTTGCAAACCCAACAGAAGACGTACTGTGCAACCAACTTTGACAGTGCGAGTGTTGAAGACCTTGACTTGCACCTTCACGCTCTCAGTGCGGAACCAGCCTTCTGTATCTATCGTAGGTCCGAGTAATGCCGTACCCTCTTGATATGCAATCTGTCTCAAGATCGAAAACGGAGGAGGGCGCGTAATTGGTATGTAGCCAAAAGGTCCTGCCAATCTCACCACAAGATCTCAGAATATGGTATAAATCTTGTATGACGACGACATACTTGTGGTCTGGCCTCAATTTACCTCTTGTGAATTTGACAGATACTTCATAGGCGACACTGGCACGGGCATGCCGTTCATTGAAAGTAGCAGGGGGAGTGAACACCTGAGGTTCGTTACGGGTGCCCAATGGCAATACGACTTCCTTGGGCAGTTCGATCGAGAAATGCCATACATATTCTCCTTGAAGTTTTCCCGAAAATTTAGGTAAGGAAGCTGCGCCGTCGCTCAGATTAGGAGGAGACGAATCTTGAATGTTGGCATTCGTGTTTTGAGGTTCGCCATCAGCTTGAGACCAGAGCGTCCGCGTAATGTGGATGAAAGTCAGCTGTTCTCCCTGATTGGCACCAGTTATCACTTGGCCAATGACCTAAAAGGTGTGATAGTCCCGGAAAGGGGAAGCAATTGTCAGACTGCCAAACCATATCATTTTCACAGTGGCTGACCGATACAATCACAGAGTGAATGACCTCTGGCTTCTCCAACGATAGGCGAACTTTCCCCACTATTGGCTGGCCCTCTATGAACGTTGGCAAAGTCTTCGAATACGGACCCTCAGAGATGATTGTTAAAACAGCAAAGGGGCTACCCTTCTTTTTCAGCTCGTGATGGAACTCTCTCCTTTCGAATGGTCTGTTTCCCGGTCTTGCACCTGGTGGAGGAGGTCGACCTGGAGAGTAGGCGGGAAGATCAGATACGAAAGAGGGTATGCCAAGGACATCGATATCATTCGAGTATGTCGGAGGGAGAGCCGGAAGAGGATCCGCAGCAGACATAACTTCCTACTGAAAGAGTAGGAACTTAAGAGCAGCTGGATATTTTGGCGAACGAGTTGCTGAGAATGCGCAAGGAACGAAGCTAAGAGCTTATACTTGCGACGCCCGCTATATAGCCAGTCCGGAGTGTCTGTGTCCAAGTCGGCAGCGGCAGGACCTGGACTTGATGCATGATGAAGCGATTGCAATTCTCAGGTGTCATACGTAGGTAAAGTGGGGTGAGGACGTCAAGCCGACCCGGGAACCCATTTCCGGAATGCATCGTGGGAGTAATCCGGGGTCTAAATATAAGCGCTCGCTAATTATAGATCAGGAATCAACGACCTGGAAAGGGACACTACTCGGAAGTCTAATCTACGAACTACATATTTGGATCAGCATACACAGGACAAACACACTCGACAGTCAATCCTCGGGGAAGAGAAAATTACGCGGTCCTGTACCCGATGCGTAGCCAGGTGGCGCATACCTTCGTGGCCTAGGACCCGATGCAAAGCACGTCACAATTTCAACAGGGTACTCTAATAGGTCGCGCTGCTCCGAGGGCTCAAAAGCAGCTACTTCAAATGGCGCTAGAACAACGAAGTACTGTGGTTCTCAGAGTCAGTACCGAAAAGCAACAAAGAATTATACTCCTCACTTCTAGACGAAAGTCTCCCATTGCGGAGGTCGGCTTGACATCTGAGGGCAAGTGAATTTCTCCATTAAAATATCGGAATCGACTTAGAGACTCTTCGGAACCTTCCGAAGATGGCCACCATATTGCGGGCTCGTAGTAGTCAATAGAATCTCGTAAAGCGTAGCTACCTTGCGCCTTTGTAGGATTGGGATGGTAATGAATGCGGCGCTTGAGCTTCACCACGATAGCCTTTGGTGCAGATAGCAAATCCAAGGCTTGTTGGTCATCGCTTTCGAGCCGCAGAAAGAGTGGGATCAAGGTGCTCCTCGTATATGATAACTAGTGATAGTTACTGTGAATGCATCCAAAAGGCATCGAAAATTTAGACCAACTGGCTTAGCTAGACAAAGCTGGCAAGGTGTTTGAGTTTAGACTATTATGGGCTAGCGCCCACAGAAGAACAAGGTACGCACTGTGCAGCTTATTTCGACAAGACGGTTGTTAAATATAGAGCCTATAACTGTGACTGGGGACTCCGAAAACCATCCTTCAGGATCAATGGTGGGCCCCAATAACGGCACGGCTTCTTGATAAGACAGAGATATCAGGGCAGGTAGAGCAGGTGGGCGGGTCAAAGGGATGTATCCAAAGCGTGCAGGTATCCTTTCTGATTGAGAAATTCAAGCGTGAAAAAAGTAATTTCACGACCTACCTGTAATCTGTGCGTAATCGACTTCTAGATATCCGAAGGACTAATTCATAATTAATGCTACCTCGTGCATACCTCTCGTTGAAGGTTTGCGGCAAGGCAAACGATCGAAGTCTCTTGTCCGTTCCACAGGTGATGGTCACCTCTTTCGGAAGTTCAATCGAAAAGGGCCAGACGTATCGTCCTTGCAGTTTGCCAGTGAACGAAGTCGTCGGGCTGACATCCATAGAAGGATTCGTAGATGTCGAGTTTCCTTGAACAACGCTTTGTCGCGGGTCACCTTGCGCAGGATTCCACAAATTATGGGTGAGTTCCAGGAACGTACGATGCTGGTCAGGGCTAGCGCCCGTCAGGTACTTTCCTCGAATCTACAGTGTCTGTTATTCTGAAGCCAGCATCTATGAAGCCCAAAACACCCACTGAAATGACCACAGACTGGATCGTCTCCGGCTTCTCCAGGTTAAGGTGTACTTTGCCCTTCAATGGCGAATCTTGTAGAACGGTTGGGACATGTTTGGAAAAGGCTCGTTCAGTTATAAGTGTCAAATTCACAACCTCTTTTCCGCCGTGTTCGATCACGAAAGGAAACTCTTTGGTTTGTGTCAGAGTTTCCCGGCGAGACGATCTAGACGATGACTGTCGTCTAGGACCATAAACCGGCAGGTCATCTGAGAATGACGACCGTCGACTGTCGTACGTCTCGCTTGAAATGGTGGACTCATGCAGTGAGGCGGCGTAGGATGGTGGAATAGTTTCATTTCTGGGTGTAGCCATTGGAATGACTCATAAGGAGAGATGGAGGTTAAGGCCAGACCTGAAAGACAACGTTCAGTTTATATATCAAGGGTCAAGGATCCCAGCCTTACATTAGCCAAGTTCATCCGAGTCGAGCCTGACCATGCGAGTCGCAGCCTGCCGCCCATCTTGAGTGGCATATCGGCCATGTGGATGTGAAGACCCAGAGGGCAGGAGTGCGTATTGCAATTGGTCGCTGGTTACTTATGGCTCACTTCAGCGGGAGGCAAAAATAGACGAACCTCGACTGAGCAGGTTCGAACGTCGGCCGATTCTCACACAGAGCCTGTCCTGCTTGCTTGGCACCACACCTATTGAATTCGCGACAGGGTCTCCGCAGTTCGGTGCAGTGATCAGCGCGTCCACATTCACGAATTCTAAACCTTATACACCACCAACCACATATCCCTGAGTGACCGGACTTTCAATTGCGCTCTCAAGATCCAATGACTCGACTGGCCAACTCTTGCGGGTATACATCGAGAGTAAGGAATACCTACAAACGATGCTGGTATCTATCAAAAAGGTCATAGTGTGGTGAAATGCCGCGTGGACGGAAATGACGCCAACAAAAACGTTACTTAGAATTGTCAGGCTCATCAGTTGCCTGCAAGTCCAATCTCACAGTCTTGAAAGCCTGACGCCGACCTTCCGCAAGAACAAATTGAGCACACTCCTCCCTGCTTTTGTCCACGTCCACCATCCACAGGAAAACAGTACTTAACACACCACTGCCTAACAGTCAGGCCAGCCCATGTGTCATTGGAGAACTCGAAGGAGACTTACAGCCCGAAAAGAAAAGCAAATGGCATGTTATCGTTGTTTCCCGAGGCCGTAATAATAGCGCTTGATACAAGGGGCCCTATGAAGGCGGATGTTTTACCCATCTGCGGAGATAGGTAAAGAAGCCTTCTAGTACAGTATGTTTTGAAAAACGCACCACCGAAAATAGGGAGAAAAACAGGAACCTGAAACGCAGTCTAATTTAGCCTCGAGCAGAAATGTCCAGTACGTAGGGCGAATACAAACATTTGGGGTAATGGGGAAACTTCACTTATCATCGTCTGGCTGTAGGCGTACCACGGGCAGACCATGAGTCCATAGAACACCTGATAGACCCTGCAATGTGATCGCTTTAGAGATAGACCCTGGGGTAGATAAGATCCTTAGGCTCAGGACAGCGCTCACCAGACTTCCCACACATGCTTGAACCCAAACTTATCAGTATGAACACCAATTAATCCCCATATTGTAAGGACCTATTACCTAGCATGAGACGATCGGGCGACGAGAAGTTGTAGCTTGACTCACAATGATCCACAGAACGTTGAAGGATAGCATCTAGAAGATTTCAGTTATTGTGAAACGGGTGAGGAAGGGTTCCTACAGCTTTCGTCGATATTCTATAATGTTTCTGGACAAGCCAAAAGAGACTGCGCTACTTGTAAGACAGTCGAAAAACCATTCGAAGTGAAAGGAGACTCAACTAGATACCGAGTCCTTGTGCAACAATCCCCACAATGAGAAGTAAAGTCAGATCTAACGTAGAGTAAGAAACCACGCTGAACCAGATGTCAAAGCCATTTCTAAACTGAATGAGATGATGAGTACCTGTTCTGCAGAGTTCCAATGACCGTCCTTTGAGAGGGAACTTTCAGCTGATCGGCTACTGTTTGATGACAGGGAAGGCCTTACACAGTGGTATTTAGGACGTCTCCCCTATGTCACAGTCAAAATCTAGCCAGGGATGACAATGAATGTGCTCACATCAGGAAATAGAATATGAGGTAGAGAAACGTTTGCTTCAGATGCAGGCATTCTCGGAACGCGACGTATACTTGTTTAAATCCGATTGTCCATAGTGTTGTTCCCGGAGGAAGGTCTAATCCTGGCCGCCGCTTTTCAAAGAAGAACCAAGGCAAAGCGCACACGACTAAGGAGAGTATATGAGATTATGACGGGTGTAACGTAATTAGGGAACTCACGCCATACAGCGCCCGAAAAAGCAATCAAGACGCTGAAAGCTTTTGTGTTGTTTTCTGTGCTCTGTTCCGCGTGCACGCCCTTAAGAATGCCGACCATGACTGCTAGTATGAGAATTTCCCCCGCTGACGAAATCGCAAAAGAAATGTTGGAGACCCTATTACGAGCGAGCGAATGGAAACGCTCATGCTCGCCCGACCTAGGTAGAGAAATATGACTGCCTTGGTATGCGTATCAGCGAAATGGATACAGCTACTTACGACTTAGTGCCAGCATCTACTTCGATTCTTGATACGCGGACCTCGGGCAGGTCGTGTGCCAAACCAGGAAACGCGGCTGTCCAGAACGTCAAGGAGCACTGGGCAAGGATTGCTTAATTAGAAGGCGAAAGCACGCGAGACGTGATTCACCGACCTGATAGGTGATTACTGAAGGTGTTCAGACATGTTATACGGGATAGCTCGATAGCGACACTCACAGCCTAAGATGTACAAAACCACGCCTGCTTGCCATCGTGACGGGTCCTCAACGCCAAGCCAGGCAAACGAAACGGCAACGGCAAGCAAAGTGAAAAAGATCGTGATATTTGGCCTGCAAAATTTTCGGTTCAAAGCTAAGCTTTAGGTATCTCTCTGAGACTCACCTCCAACACCCGTAGTCAGCCCAGGCTCCTATGAATAGAAGCAACGCAGCTTGTATTGCAAAACTTATACCATTCGTGAGCAGGACGATTGAATTGACTACCGAAAATTCTGTCAAATTGCTTCACGTCTAGAAATAATTGCATACTTACTGTCGCGAACCCCGCCAAGATAGGGGAGGACGCAGTCCCCGCTACCGCAAGCCGTACCAGGTCCTTGAGCTGGGTCATATCCTGCAAGGAAGAGCAAATTCTGGAATTGGGAAGGCCCAAAATTGAATCCGGAGAGCCCGTTATTTCCAATATAATAGACATAGTACGACCACAGTTCAAGATGCGTCGTTGTCCAGTCTCTAGCTGTCTGAAGGTCAGAGGATACATCTGTGACTTCTTCAGCAACCGCCTGGTCTTGAGCTTTCTCTTCAGATACGATATTCATATCGTGATCGGAAGCTGAGAATGGTAAACGCTATCGTTGGAGCGTCCCCATGCCATTTAAAGCGCAAGGAAATTTTATAATAGACATGAGAGCCTGCCCGCGCGGCGACGTCACGGTCAAGGTGGAAGGCGGAAAACGAGCGGCTGCTCGCGAGCACGTGCATAACAGTGACGAAACGGATAAACCCGGACGACACGAACATCATTTCACCGTCGTCTGCCACCGCGCACTCCACTCTACAAGGGCTCGGTGAGGCCATAGCCCAACAGCTGCGGGATGTATCGCGCCCTACCCGTGTCAAGACATGTTGTCTCGACTTCCAACCGGACGGGGGTCAGAGTTATCAGACGGGTGAGTTTTACAGCCATGCTTCATGTCAATTTCTTCAGCTTACAGGTGTTTTCTATATAGCGCTTAGCCACTGATGCCGCACCCGCTCCGAAGAAGAAGAAAACCTTTCGACGCATTATCTTGACTACGGCTGCAGTGACCGGCACATTCTATGTCGGCAGCACCTTCCTGGCTTTCCACAATCAGGCATATTATGACCTATTCACGGAACATGTACCCTTGGCGCAAACAATGCTCGAATTTGGTGAGGGCCATGGATGGGACACCCTGACTATCGAGGATGTCGGTGACGCTGCTACCGGCCTTGTGGTCACAACGTACAATTTTGCACGGGACACCATAAACGGATTGACAGGCTCTCCCGAGCCTGAAGAGAAGAGCAAAACTTCTGTCGGCCAAAAACTCCCCACTGCGAAATCGTCGGAAGCGAAGTCATCAGAACCTCCCAAAGAAGCCAAACCCGCGATCAAGGTTGTTAAACAGGTTACGCAAAAGGTGGAGCCCACAGTTCAGGAAAAGGTTGAAGCGGTTAAGGAGGATGTCAAAGATGGGTTGAAGAAGGTCGCGGTGAAAGCTGAGACGGCAGTCAAAGGTGTTGCTGACGCAGTTCAATATGAATACGACGAGCTCGTGAAAAGAGCCGAGGCAGCAATTTCTGGCAAGCCTTTCGAGAAAGCTGCTTCGAGTCCTGTGGAAGCCGCCTCTGAAGGATCTTCATCAAAAGTTTATGACCGCCCTCTGCCCATAGGTTTTGAACCTCCACCCGGCTTTGCTCGACCCTCCCCCCCAAAGCCAAAACCTTCAGACGACAAACCTGCCGAGAAACCCGCTGAGTCTGCACCTGCACCTGTAGAACTGCCCTCCGTTACACCTATCGTCGCCAATGCACAAGAGCCTATCATAACCCATCTGGCCGGCACAATTGACAATCTCGCATCTTTCCTAAAATCTGATCCCAGGGCCTCTCAGAAAGCTGGAGACGTCTTGGAGACCGCGAAGGATGATCTGGCTGCGCTAGTACAAAGGATTGAAGCTGTCAAAGAACAGGAGAGGAATGCACTAGAGTCTAAACTTGACGAACAAACCCGAGAATATACCCTCAAGCTCATGGAATTGGAGATGGAGGCACAAGATAGACTTGATAGTCAAGAAGATGAATTCAGACAACTCTTGGATCAAGAACGAGCTAAGCTTGTTCAGGCATACCGCGAAAAATTGGAGAATGAACTCAAGGTGCAGACTGAGCTCATAAATGAACGGTGGGGACAATCCTTATTTTTTCTGTCTTGACTCGAGGTTGACTTATGACTGAATCGTCAGGTTAAAAGAGGAGGTCATAGCCCAAGGTATCGAACTCCAACGCCGATGGATACGTGAAATCAAAGTGCGAGTTGAGCAGGAACGTGGCGGCCGCCTAGCTAAATTGGATGAGCTCTCTGCCAACTTGAAACGTCTAGAAGGCATTGCACTAGCAAATTCGGCTCATCTCGATGAGAATCTCCGCATTCATTCACTCTGGTCAGCAATCCGAGCGCTCAGCAACAGCACTATCTCTTCACCTGTACGGAAACCTTTCCGGAATGAGTTACGTGTCCTGCGGCACATCGCGGCTGCACGCGAAGACCCTCTCGTCTCCGCGACTCTAGATTCTCTGGAATCTACAGATATACCAGACATAGGCATTGAACCTCTTGCTGACTTGGCTACGTGGTTCGTCAACGAGGTTTCGCCGAAGGTGTCACAAGTCGCTCTGGTCCCAGATCAGAATGCAGGCGTCCTCTCTTATATCGCTAGTCGTGCCTTGTCAGGCCTGAGGTTCAAGCGTCAAGGACTCGTTCCTGGGGACGATGTCCTCAGCGTTCTGGCCAGGGCCGAGTATTATCTCAACGAGAAGAATCTGGACTTTGCCACTCGTGAACTCAATCAATTGAAGGGTCCTGCAAAGGAGCTATTACATGATTGGCTAGAGGCTGCACGTAGAAGACTAGAGGTGCAGCAAGCTCTGGAGGTAATTCCCCTAACCTATCCCTTCATTAAAGTTGCTCATGATTACATTAACAGGCTGTACAGAGCGAAGCTACGCATGCTTCTCTCCTTGTGATATAGATGTCATGAATCCTTAGAGATATGTGAACATAAAATGGTTACCGATGTGAAGGTCTCGAGAATAAGAAGGTAAATATTTTCAGAAAAATCCAGGTTGCATCGGCATGCCACCCATCATGGGGGGCATGGCTTGCGGCAAGCCTGCTGGCTGAGCATCGAACGGCAAAGTTGGTACGCAGGAACCTCCCATGGCACACTCACAGATCACTTGTGCTCTCCTGACGACAGTCTAAAGGACTGAGTAAGAATGTTCAGATCTTCGAGTAAAAATGCGATTACCTGCACAGTTTCTTCCATGCCAGGGACGGTACCAGTCCGGGACACCTTGACTAGACCAGGAAAGATGGTCGCGCCTACACGATCCGTCTCGCCTCTCTCACTCTTTAAACATCTCTTGACAAGCTCGATCTGACGCGGATAGAGCACACTGCCCAATTCGGGGACGAAAGCACGATAAAAGGCGTCACTAGAGGATGCCCCGGATCCATGGAGCATACGAGAAAAGGCGTAAGCAGAGTCGAGGATGGAAACACCTCCCGATGCGGGTATCTTCCCGCCGAGCACTTTCATCAACTCCGGAACTTGTTCATAGAGAATGCTCAATGTCATGTCAGGCGTGCACGAATCTACAGCAGCTGAGAACGTCTGCCTTCTCCACACGCTTGCCACAGTCGGATCACCTAGAAGATCGTTAAATATGATCCTAGTCGGCCAATAGATCGCTTACGAGCAAAAATATGTTCATGGATTCGAGTTAACTGAATATTTGCTTCAGTAGAATTTGTAACAATGAGGCAGTTGATGATCCCTTCCGATATTGTTTCTGCCATAGCATGCCGGAGGTAACTCTGGACTTGCATGGGTGAAGCTTCGACCTGATTGGGGGTGACATCGAGGCCACTAACGATGTCGTTCAGGATGGCTGCACATAGCTCCTGTAAAGGTACAGGAGGTGCACGAATGACATCTGCCGCCCATCGGTTAATGAGCTTATCAAGTTGAGATGCCGAGTTCTGGGAATCGCGACGGGTGGAGGGGCGAAAGAGAGATCTTGTCAGTTTACTCCGAACACGCTGCCGTCATGCGAATCGTGCGCACTTTTATCGAAAAGTCATCAACTGTGTTCCCGTTGTGCCCTCCGATAGCAGGGTTCGAGACGCCTTCCAAGAGTGCAATACGCGCCCGAAGCTGAGCGACCTGTCGTTCTTGCTCTTCTAATTGCTGCCTCTGCTGTTCTACCTTTTCGTGGGCTATTCGCTACTCCGGAAACTGGTCAACGACAATTTTAAGGGCATAGAAAGGATCACCGAGCTCACAAAATTGGTCAAGGCATAGCGATATTGCTCTCCAGATACGACGTCGGGTTGTACTGGCTGTAGGTGCGCATAAGGGGGACTTTGTTGGTATGCCATGCACTATCTGTCCTGTCAAAGGAATGGAGTCGTTGGCAGTATAAACAGAGATGCGGAACTTGAACTTGACCAGGAGTAGAGGGGATTAATAACGCAAGCTACCTCAGGTTGGTTGTGCGTTTTATATCATAACCTGATACTCCTGTCAAGAAGGAAGGAATACTTCCGGCGCTTTGGCGGTCCCGTTTCAAGCTTCATTCAGTACTGAGCGGAACGACGGAGCAAAAACCTGTCAGGGATCGACGTAAAAACTGAGCACTGCTCCAATCACTGATTCAAGCCTCGAATTCAAGCAGTCTCCTTTGAATTTCAAGCAGAAAGGTCAATCCGTTGTTCTATTTTAGCCACCGATTTCTCCCTTTCTCCCTCACATGATATTCGGTCATAGCCCATGCCTTCTCTTCGAATATGCACAGTAACATTCTCCACGTTTTTTTTCACGCCTCGCCGCACCGTCGTTAGGAGATACTTTGGTGGACTTACGACACCGGGTGAAGCCAAGCAGAGCAACTAGTATTTACCCCGCAGGGAGGGAAGGGTATCTGACACAGCTATCTTACATGAAGTCCACTTAAACCAAAGTCGTTCACTTCGTTCGATTTCACAACATCGTCGAACGGATCGCGGATGCTCCCAGTCTTCGATCGCCACAGTTGGGTGTACAAAGCTTTGATCTTTTGGAGCTCGGCATCAACAGCTGCTGTTCTACTGGCGAGAGCGAGGAAGGTCGCGTGTTGGGCCTGGAGTGTAGCGGCAATGCCTTTTTGATGGTCATGAGCAAAAGAAGAAAGCGGAGAACTGTGTGTGCACTAACTCTGAGGCGTCTGCATGGAGTTTGATGCAGAAGCAAGCTTCCTTTCTATTTGCTGCGAATTTTGTTCCAGTATCAGTTGGTGTTCAATCAAGATCTAGGTGGCATCGAACCTCAATAGTGGACTTGTACCACGTCAGTCTTTCTTTCATCTGATCTGTCACACGCGTGAAGTATCTAGTGCGGTGGTAAGATAGAACTTTTTGCAGGAAAGACTTTTCAACATACTCAAGGGGGAAGGCAGCGTGGTCTTTGAGGTATGTATTCCCACTCTGAATATTTCGGAAACCATCAATGATGCGAGTTGCAACAATGGTATCTTCAACGGCTTGGTCGACCTTCGTTTTGAGATCCTTCGTCATGTGAAGATCATTACGAATAGTAGTCGCAGTGTTGATCAGTTCCTAAGAAGACGGTATGTATAAGAACAAATATATATTGATGAGAGGCGATCCGGTCACTTTGTTCAACTGCCGTATAGCTTCGCGGCTTTTCATGGGCTCGTCGCCAAGCTTACGTTGTTGGAGTTCCTTGCATATCTGCACTCGGCCTTGTATGAAAGTACTGAAACAAAGATGAAGATTGCGGTACAAGCGCGAAAGGCGGAACTTACTCGATATTCTCGAGAATTTTTTTCACCTCGTCAGGTAGATCATTGAATTTGGTAGACTTTGTGAAGGGGGGAGGACCAGGGGTCTGTAATGCGCCAGCGGGCTGTGCAAACCTTTACGAGATGATGAGACTTGGCAGGAGTGATTCCTATATGAACTTCTACGCACCCTGAACTGATATTAAAATAATTAAACGTAAGTCCATAGGTCAAAATTAAAAGGGAGATAGCCTCACACTTGCTGTTGTTGAGGCTGTTGCGATTTGCTCCCAAACAGCGAACTGCCTCCTAGATTGCCAAAGGCACCACCTGTGCCTGTATTTCCAAAGGCTCCTGGCGCTAAGGTTGCCTGTGGTTGTAAGGGATTGGTCGTCGTTGAGCCGAAAAGTCCTGATTGCTGAGGCTGTTGAGTATTGGTGCTTGTATTAGCTCCAAACAGGCCTCCTCCAAAGATATTTGACTGCTGTTGAGGTTGTTGTTGTTGTTGAGGTTGACCAAACAGCCCACCGGCTGGCTGCTGCTGCTGCTGTTGCTGAGGTTGGCCAAAGAGACTGCCAGTAGGTTGTTGTTGCGTTTGACCAAAGAGATTGCTAGTGGGTTGTTGTTGCTGCTGCTGCTGTTGAGGCTGTCCAAACAAGCCGCCAGAGGGCTGCTGGGCTTGTTGCTGAGGTTGCCCAAAGATGTTGGTGGTAGGTTGTTGTGGTTGTTGTTGCTGCTGCTGAGGTTGGCCAAACAAGCTCCCACCAGCTTGTTGCTGATTTTGCTGATTTTGACCAAAGCCGCCAAAGGGATTGGTATTTTGTTGAGTCTGGCCAAAAGCAGAACCAGAAGCTTGCTGCTGTTGAGGTTGAGTGTTGCCGAAGATAGAAGTCGTGCCAGTGGCAGGCTTCATGCCAAAAGCTGATGCACTTTGAGCATGGTACAACGTCTCAGGACATATGTATAATCAAAGAGTAAGATTTCCCTACCTGCTCGCAAATGCCATGTTGTTTGACACGGCTGGGACTAATGCAGAATAGTAATAATTGGCGCGTACGAAGGAAATGCAGTCAAGACTCCGAGTCAAGGATTCGAATGCGACCAGGTCGAACGCGATCACCTTTGATGCCACGTGATCTATTCATACAGCACGTTTGTCCTTGTTTGGCCGAATGTACATAATTTGTCCATCCGTTGGAGATGGTCTTCCGTACCCAACGTTCATTCACGACGACTCCAAGCCGCAAAATCGAAGCTCGAGTACCTGCCGAATCGTTTTTCCTTGAGCCTATGGAGGGTGGGCGTTGGTGCCTCTAAGGATAGAATTGGGCGTCTTCAAGGACGAGTCGAACGACCCCAGCCTTTCGCACGTCTTTCACCTCCGTGAACATTTATCCTGCTCTCCTTGCCCTCCGAGATGACTGGTTAGCTTGATTGACAAAGTGCCTTAGGCGATACTCTCCACCGACACCTCCAATTGGATCTTATTCTAGACCAAGGGCAAGGCACTTTAAGACTATGATCTACATCAATACTACTGTCCAAGAGTTTCGTAGAGTACAAGGAGACATCAGATGTATGCTGTCTACATTTAACACGCGTCTTCCACGTTATGTTGCTCTTGAAAGTTATCGACGACATCTAAGAGGCACAAACTCTGATATCACCGCTGTTTATTGCGATTGCGAACGGGAGGCCTGGCCTGGGCCGATGCCATTCGGAGTAAGATGAGTGACGTTGACGGACCGACATCTGGGGTACATAATAAATCTCCAACGGTCTTCATCTTTGAAACGTCCGTCCTCCCTCCAGGCATAGAACGCGGCAAAGCATCCTTCGGCGGTTCAGTTCAATCGTCGCTAGGTAGGTCACTCAATTATATCAGCCAAAAATTGGCCTAATCGTTCGCTGATCGATCAGACAAACGTCATTAGACCCTCAACTAGAATTCCGTTGCTCAGACCTCTTCCAAATACCATCTCCTCCTCGGACAGCTTCAGCTCAGGCGCGTCGACAAAAAGCCCGCATCCGTGCCACGTGTGGTGGGCAAGATATTCAATGTATGAGTTCCTTGCTTCAGTCGGAAGACAAGTTGTATTCATGACCGTTGTTCAGCCGAGTAGTGCCTTCCCGCCTCATAACCCCATCTTGTCTAGACTTTCTCAACCACCCCCAATAATTCCTTCGAGATCTCTTTACCCCACACTCTTACCCTGACTCACTCAGACCTGCTATTCAATGCCACCAGCGTCACTCTATCAACCATCGGGGGTGACTTTCCTTGAAGATCAAGCACCAAGGCCCGTCAACGTCGACGCAGCGACTTACTACGGCGGCCGTGAACACTATCATCGCTCGAGGACGTACAGTCAGGTATATGATTACGGGTATCTCATTTACATCGCATGAACTAATTGTAGTTCTAGTCCCAGACTCATGGCTATCATCCCAAGAAGTTACCCGCCTTCCAAGAGGATTGGCACCTTCGTCCTCGTCGCATGTCGCATGACGAGAAGTCCGTCACTGCTCCTCCAAGGCGATTTCTCATTGACGTCGAGGAGACGATTCGCGTCATTCTCGAACAAGAAGACACAGATGGTGACTTCCAGATTAGCGTCACCGATGCAGGCCCAAAGATGATGACTTTGGGGACGGCTACGAGTAATGGCTACAAGACTTTCGATATCAGGGTCCGTCTCTCCTTGTCATATCGTTATCTTTACGCAAATCTCTCAACTGATATGATTGATAGGGTACCTATATGTTATCGAACCTTCTTCAAGAGCTTGCGCTTGCACGCGATCATAACAGAAAGCGTATTATTCTGGATGAAGCTCGACTCACGGAGAACCCCGTCGACCGTCTATCAAGGATGATTAAAAACTCTTTCTGGCACTCCCTTACGCGGCGCATCGACGGCGATGGGTTGGAGATTATTACCGCCGACCCCAAAAATCGCACTGGGCGTGTAAATCCGCGTATCTACGTCCCCCACGGCGAGCCGGCTATGGCTGAGTATTACCGGAAAGTAGCAAAGGAGAAGCCTCACATGAATCTAGATGTTCAAGTCTTACCAGAGAAGCCAGATGATCCGGTATTCGTCAAGAGTCTCAACTCTAAGCCTGGTCTCTTGGCACTCGCTATGGAAGAAGTAGACGATGGTGCAGGCGGGAAGACCCTGAAAGGTATTCCCTTCATCGTCCCTGGTGCCCGATTCAATGAGGTCAGCTTAAATTAATCTTATCTTCTGCGCTTCCTCTATGTACTGACGTCACTTTTCATAGTTGTACAATTGGGACTCCTACTTTATTGCTCTTGGCTTACTCGTCGACGGTAAAGTCAATATGGCCAAGGGTATGGTCGAACACTTCATCTTTGAGATTAAACACTACGGGAAGATTCTGAACGGCAGCCGAAGCTACTACCTCTGTCGTACACAGCCGCCCTTCCTGACGGATATGGCCCTTCAAATCTATAACCA
Source organism: Gymnopilus dilepis (assembly GCA_002938385.1). Taxonomy (NCBI): domain Eukaryota; kingdom Fungi; phylum Basidiomycota; class Agaricomycetes; order Agaricales; family Galerinaceae; genus Gymnopilus; species Gymnopilus dilepis. The sequence goes on from NHYE01005665.1 coordinate 57,122, forward strand.
ACTAGATCGATCTGACGAGGACTCTAACCGTGACTGGCTGAAGAGAGCGATACAAGCGGCTATCAAAGAGTACCATACTATCTGGGTTGCGGAGCCCAGGATGGATCCTAAGACCGGTCTCTCTCGCTACCGTCCCGATGGACTCGGTATCCCACCCGAGACGGAGGCCACCCACTTTACACATATTCTCGAACCTTACGCTGAAAAGCACGGTTTGTCCGTCTTGGAGTTCAGCGAGAAGTACAATGATGGCACACTGAAGGAACCTGAACTCGACGAGTATTTCTTGCATGACCGTGCCGTCCGTGAATCTGGCCATGACACAACTTATCGTTTCGAGAAGCGCTGCGCAAATTTGGGTACCATCGATCTGCAATGTCTGCTCTACAAGTACGAGGTCGATATTGGGACTGCTATTCGCGAGCTTTTTGACGATGAGCTCGAGATGGAAGAAGACTTTGACTTAGCACCGTTCCCTCCGTCGGTCGAGTCTTATGCAAACCCGCATAGGGAAAGGTCTAAGAGTCGTGCGCAAAGGAGCGACGAGTGGTTCGAGAGAGCAGAGTTCAGAAAAAAGATGATCGACAAGTACCTATGGAACGAGAGCAAGAGTCTGTACTTCGATTATGACACCGTCGCCGAGAAGCAGATCTTGTACGAGAGTGTTACGGCATACTGGGCGCTCTGGGCAGGGTGTGCCAGCGAGGAACAAGCGTGGAAGCTTGTGTAAGTCATCGCTCGAGGCTCGAACAGCAAGCAAAGGATCACTTATTTCATCTTTATCACAGCTCGCGTTCGTTGCAGAAGTTTGAGGTTCTCGGTGGTCTCGTTTCCGGGACGGAAGAATCGCGCGGTAAGATCTCTTTGGACCGTCCAAACCGACAGTGGGATTATCCGTGAGTTCAATACTTGCATCCGATCTTTTTTTCGCTTGCTTACACCTATCCGCAGATACGCCTGGTATGATATATACACTCCTGATTTCATCGGAATTTGGCTGACTGAAGTTTAGGCCACCCCATCAGATCATGGCATGGGTCGGTCTGGAGCGTTATGGCTACCTGGAAGAAGCACAAAGACTAGCATATCGGTTCCTGTACATGATGACAACTGCCTTCGTGGACTTCAATGGCGTCGTGCCAGAGAAGGTTTGTCCTTTATGCTTTTCCATCTTGCTACTTCGGTACGATGAAACGCTTCTCTTATACTAGTTCGACGCTGTCAAGCTCTCGCATCTTGTCGACGCCGAATATGGAAATCAAGGTATCGACTTCAAGATGGTCCCTCGTGAAGGTTTCGGGTGGATGAATTGTGAGCTTCTTACATCCAAATCATGATGTGTCCTATCTGACTAACCCTCCCCATCAGCTGCATACCAAGTCGGACTCTCCTTCCTGACCACTCACATGCGTCGCGCTGTCGCAGCTTGTACCAGCCCCGAAGTCTTCTTTGGTGCAGGTGTCAGCGGGCCTAGTGGAGAATCGGCTCTAATGACCAACAACCTTCCTCCGTCCGACCCGCTTGGTCTGGCCATGGAATCTCTGGACCTCAACAGCTCCCTGCCTGAAATATCGCAGTAAAGCGCCGATTTCATTGGCCAACGTGCAGAAGTCAGCCAATTACCAATTTACCTCTTAATTTTACTATCTCCCTCCTTATTCAAGCATTAGATGTGCACTTTTTACAATAGTAATAGCAGACCCATTACAAACAGCATCTCTTCATTGTAGTATAGTCATTTCATTACAGTATTCAACCAATTTAACTTCGCCGTTCGTCTGTCGCTGCTTTGGAGATCTAAGGACTAAGAGCAAGCGATGCACAGAAAAAACTCTCGCAATGACTGTCAGTTGCCAAGAGCGCGCGTGATAGCATGTTCAGCGAGCGATGACGCATTGCGTTGACACGACCCTGCAGACTATCTTTGGTCAATCTCTACCATTCTCGCGACATAGACAGCGTCTTGCAACAGCTGGTTATGCCTGATGATCCTTTCATCTGTGGCGACCTTGTTCGTCCTCGTCCCCATCCTTAGCTGGCTCTCTGGTAGAAACCCAATCACGACTTACGACACCCATGATGATCCCCGCAATCAAAGACCAGAACTCCAGTTAGAACTTCGTCACGTCCATGCAGTGCTGCCTTCCACTGCGCACGTACTATTCTCGGACGTGTCTCCGCAAGCACGGAAGGCTCTGAGCAACGCGGAGGACCCTTTCAGTAGCACCAAATCATCTTATACAGTGCGGTCTAGGCCAGGCAGGACATATCGACCTTCTTCCTTTGCTGCCTATTCTCGGGCGCGCCTACGGTCCATTCAGTTTGGAGAGAACGAGCCTTTGAAGTGGGACGAAGATGAAATACTGTCTCCGGACGTTGACAGTCTGGAAACGTTGCGGGAGTTGGCCAAAATGACGAACAACGCCTATGTCGATCCGGAAGACCCTGCTTGGTATGATCTCAACGGAAATTGGAATGTCGTATGTCGATGTTCATATTTTTTTGAGCATGGAGCTCTTATACTTTCTCATTTGTTTCAAGTCGCTGCCCTTTGGTTGGGAACCTGACGCAGACGGTTTTCGCGGCCATGTCTTCGCAACGCCTGACAATAACACGGTCGTCATTTCAATAAAGGGAACATCGGCTGGTCTTTTCGGAGGAGGGGGACCCACTGCAAAGAAGGACAAGTTGAACGACAACTTACTGTTTAGTTGCTGCTGCGCACGCGTCGACTGGACGTGGACGACAGTCTGCGACTGTTATCGTGGGGGGTGGAAGTGCGACCAGACGTGCCTAGAAGATGCACTGATTACAGAGAGTTTATACTACCCTATTGGCACGGTACGACTTCGCTCCTGACCTTGTATCATTTCACTCATGCGATATCCAGAATCTATATAATAACGTCTCGTACATGTTGTATGTCGCCGAGCTCTTTCAGCACAACCTGTTATTCATGTTTCAATTTCAGCCCGAACGCAAATATATGGATGATTGGGCACTCCTTAGGCGGCGCATTGTCCAGTCTTGTAGGCGTCACCTTTGGTGTTCCCGTTGTGACATTCGAAGCGCCCGGAGAGCGATTAGCAGCAAGCCGACTGCACTTGCCTTCTCCGGTAAGTAGATTTCAAATGTTTCTTGTCTTCCTCCGGCGATATTGATGCGTAAGCCCTAGCCATCAACTCACCATGTAACCCATGTATACCACACGGCGGATCCCATCCCCATGGGCACCTGCAACGGTGTCCTATCCTCTTGCGCTCTTGGCGGTTATGCCATGGAGACTGCGTAAGCCTGCATTCAAGAATTGCATGAGTCTGCCAGTACTCACAAAATATCTTAAAGCTGCCACCTTGGGAAGTCAATTATATTCGACACTGTAACCAACGCTTCATGGACGGTAGACATAAGGACACATGGAATTGTCAATGTTATCGAACGCCTGTTGGCAGAGCCCTGGCCACCAAGCGTAGAAATCGGCAGGGAGGTGCCAGAGGCTAAACCCGAAGATGACTGTGTAGTGAGTAGAACGTCTCATCTCTCTTTTTTTTTTTGGCTTAACTAGGTCCGTAGGAATGTTATAGTTGGAACTTTGGCGATTTCCCTTCATGACCTTGCACGATTCTCTATCTTTGTAATCTTCAGCACGGCATGTATTATCATCTACAATTTGATACACAGCAGACGATGGACGGTTTTTCGTATTCCCCTTAGCATCATTTTCATCACTGTCCCTTTTGACCCCCTTCAGCCCAGAAAACGGGACCAGCAGATCAACAAGGAAAAGAATCCATTAGAATGCTACGACGTATCTAGGGTGGGTTGCAGATTATACGGGGTATAACATACGCGACAATCGAACCAGGCCTCACTGATCTCACCATCAATCCAGCGACCTCCTTTCAAGCAACTTCGTTATCTCCCTGCGCTCGCGCAACCAGTCTGGGAAACTCTGCTCTGGACCTTCACGCCGCTCGCGCATTTCGATGAGATAGTTGGCGAAGACAATTAAAGCACCGTAACGGTAGCTAATGCCCAGGTCAGCAAGATAGATCGAGAGGACACCAGCGAGATCGCTTACAGGTAATTGACGGTGATGTTCCGTAACTTCTGCTCCTTGAGACTGCCTTTCTCAGAGGCCTCTACCTTGAGTTTGTTGCTACGATAGATTAGTAAGAGGCATGTTAGAGAATGAGAAATAGATGGAAACTCACTCGTATATCGCCTTCCGTAGATTCTGAACATCTTGCATCAGGTCGATAGCCCTATCAGTCAGGCGCTTGGCAATCTTTCCATGCGAAAGGACGCCGACAAGTTGGAGAATAGTCTTGTATTCACCTGAAAAGAAGGGTTCAGTCGTCTAAGGGTGTCCCGAAGGTCAAAAACAGGCCGAATCTCACCAGCAAGGTAGACCTCTTCTTCGGAGGGTCCATCCATGGCATTATACATCTCCACTGTCAATTCGTCTTCAGCTACCACTTCATTGAAATCCTGATTTGGCCAGTCCATAGTGGAGGCGATAAGGCAAGCTGTAATCATGCCTGTGGTTGTCCTCCCTCTTCCCATCTGACAGTTGAAGACGAAATCACCGGCGACCGAGAGGCCGGATCGCACCCTATCCAGTATGTGAGCCAAAGCTCCAGGAAGTGGTGCTTGCTCATCCGTCTTTACAGAATAAGAATGAGAACGGAACGTCAAGAAGCTGCCAATGGATGACATACAATAGCGACGCGGTCATAGTCAATCTAATACAAGCAAACTTAGCCTTGACCTCAACGAAGCAGATAAAAATGCGTACCCGGTATCCCTGCTTGATTATAAGCTCGAAAACATCTCTTGGAGTCATAATGTCTGCCTCATCCACTTGTTCCCAGATAGGAATGATCGAGAATACACCTGGTCTCTCTTCTACCTCGTCATGAAGCAAGATACGACCATTTCCTTGCCGCAGTTCTTGTAGAATGTCCTTCTTGAAACTTGCCTCCATTCCTTCAACTATCGCGGTCGTGACACCAGTAGCCCTTGAGAGTACTTCAGTTACAATTGTACAAGAGCTAGCGAACAATTCCTTACTCGACGTTCTCCAGAGGGCGATTGACGAGGCGTAGAACATGTGGTCTTCCTGCCACGTAGACGACGGGCTCCTACAGATCAGGAAAGAGTCAGATCAATTCTAAAGCACTAATGCCAACATACCTCTCGTAAAGAAGTCCAGTAGACCATGTTGGAGCCTCCAGGTCCTGCATCGACACGTTCGAGAGCACGCTTGAGTCTGTGTTGTGTTTTAGAACCACAGAGCATTTTGTCAAAAGAAAAGCGTACCCTTCCACAGTAGGCATTCCACTTCCGCAGACCATCTTCCCACCTTCTCTGACAACAAAATCCATGCCATCGAAAGGAGACGAGGAACCCGAGGACCTTGTTGGCTGCAGAGTCATAGGGACTCGACGGAAATTGGGTGCTCCTTCGATTCGCCTGTCATCCAATCAGCAGGCGATTGTCTATCAATCTTAAGAGGACATACTCAGGCAGAGTCATCTTCTGCAGATTGGAAAAGAAATCGGACTTGATGATGGTAGACTGTGATAAGATGCTACCAGAGCGATTGAGAACGACTTTGGTGACCTCGTCTGGGTCTGCAACCCCGACTTTGGAATCGCCGCCTTCTAGAGGTTTCAGAGCATGCAACCCTTCGTTCAGCAGCTCCTTCTCGAAAGTCTTGATCACTAACCAGAAGCATTAGCAACAGCTCGAAGAGATTACTTAGGACCAACAAACCAGGCCTGTTCTTCACAAACGTCTCGACGTTCTCAAAGGACTTCATGGTATCAGGCTCTATCGACTGTAAATACGCCTGGAAAACGATCAACTCAAAATATCTTCTAAGGTTGTATATGCCTGAATATATGTGAGCACGACTAGTAAAAAAAAGATAGGCCAAACACCAGACATACCCTTTGAGGTATGAAGACGCTTCTGCTTCTCGTCAGCAGCCTCCTCTGCGCGAATCCTTGACTCTTCTATCGAGTCTCGAAGGTTGTAGACAGCCGAGCTACGGTCGATAGCGTCATCAACAGCGCTCTTCACAGCTGGGCCCTTTCTAATCACTCTCAACAGATCTAAACATGGAGGCTGAGTAAGGAAGGTCAATAATCAAGGTAAGTTACTCACTGTTGATGACTTCGTATGACCGGCGGCGAGGAGGCTTCACAGGTTCTACAGGAGTCATTGACATCGACAAAGTGCGCTTCGTCTTCAGACGAGGGGTCCCAGGGGTCGTCGGCCGGTGAGTTTGCAACCATTGTCGAATGAGAAGCAGTATAATGGAAGCTAACGTACTCCTCCCACGCCCTAGCTGGCAATTAACGACGATGGGCGTGTTCGGAGATGTTCGAAGCACAACATCAATCAAGTCCTTGAGGTCGGCATAGTCTGGCGGTTTCTCGGCTGTCATTGGAATGCGGTTGTATTGAACCGAGACGTCCTTTCGGTCCTGCCGTGCAGACATGATATCCTTGAGGACTACGACGTCTTCTGGCATCACTTCTTCCCAAACTGGGACCACAGACCCGTCGCTCGTTTCTGTGTGCAAAAGGATTCTGCGAGCAAGCAAATGGGAGTCAAGACCCGTTAATTTAGAATTCACTCTAAACCTTACCGTCCTCCGAAAGAGCTCAGCTCTGCGATGACGTCGTCTCTGAGCCTTTCCTCTAGAGTCTCCAGACGTGATGCTGATATGCCTCCATAGTCTGTAGGCTGTGTTACTAGAGGAGGTCGATAGATAAGACCAAGATACTCACCCTTCATGTTCCTCAGCGAGAAGTTCTCTCTCCTCAAACAATACGGAGCACCATTGATGTACACAATAGGCTCTTCTCGCAAGGTGATCCAAACAATCTTCGAGGCATCAGGGTGAGCAGTCTTGATTCTGTCCACAACTTCGTCAATAGCCTCAATCGTAGGTTGACCTAGAGCGTAAATGTCGCTGTCAGGAATTTGACGGAAATTGATGGCGCCTCGGACACCGTTCTCTACGAGATGAGATTCTCCAAGCCATTGGTCCGATTTCAAGAGCGTTCTGAGTTACCATTAGCGGTGTTACAGAAGAAATGGTGTAGCTAACGCACCCTTCGCGAAGAATGATACCGCTGCGGTTCTACAAACAATATATCAGATCGACTCACCAAAGGCCAACTTTTTTGACTACTGTACCTTCACAACGTGGTCGGAATATTCATCTCCAAGTATCTGTCCACCCGAGATCGCAACGTCGTTCTTCTTACCAGGTACGAGAGTCCGAGAGACGGAGCTCGATCTCGATAAGGAGGACAAGTCGTTCACAGGAGAGAAGACATTCAGTCGCGAGCCATACTGTTTCCGTAAAAACTTGATTTGGCTACGTGATTGTGAGCAGAAAGCCAAGTGGGTCAGGGAAGAGACATACGTCCAAATTTCCGGCCTAGCCATGAGCCAATCAGAAAAGCTCTGGCTGAAGTTCTCGTCTGAGTTCTCGACAAAGCTCGCAAAGGCAATGATGAAGAAGCTATAGAAATGGTCAAAAATTCTGTGCGAAACGATACTTCAATTCTGCACTCACTATTTCTCCAAGGCTTTCACAGCCTTATTCAAGAAGATTTCTCCCTGAACTTCGTCCATACTCGTAAGAGAGTACTTCAACCGATGCATCAAGATATCTTCACGAAGATTGGTGACCTGATCCACTTCATAAAAAATCTCAGTAAATAAATCAATATCCACTGCATTGATTGAACACGTACTAGAGTCAATGACCCTATCGACCAATTTCTTCGCCTGCAGGCCATGATCTAGACAACCCAACAAGCTCAAGATAACACCATAATTACCCATGTGGGCCTTGCGGAGGTTGTCCAAGAGAGCAGGCTGCGTCATTAGGAGCTCAATAGCCGACTGGGTGTTGTTGCCCTCGAGGCCTGATGCTTTGATGAGGATCCGCCTGACTTTAGGTGAAAAGGTTGAGGCTTACATTGTTGCAAGAGGTAGGTCAATCTGAGCAACGACTTGTTGAGCTCTTGCTGGGCATTAGCTTGTTCGATCGACTGCAGAAGTCGGCTTTCCGTTTGCTTAAAAATTATGAGGTCAGAATGTCCGTGGAGCTTCAAAAGCACTCACAATGCTAGTAGGCTAAATCGGCATAACTCAGTCACTGGTAAGAGCATTTTCAAAAAGACTCACTGTACTCGTTCCAGAGGGACTTGAAGACAGAGGTATAGGCGTGTTCGCAGATTTCAGAGCATACGGATCGGGTCCACCTTGGCTCATAATCTGCTTGCGACGGACAATTGATGCAGCAACCATGGCGAAGGTGGTCCGGACGGCACCCATGCCACATGAGAAGACCAGGGCTGTCTTCGTTGGGTCCGTCTCTCGGATGACACGAAGATACGCGTCGAGGTAGTTATCCTATACCGTGTATCAAGTTTAAGCAAAAAGCATGAGATTGTGAAGTAAAGTGACCAGACCTCGATTGGTCGATCCGGTGAGATAGGAATGCTAGGCAAGAATTTGAGGACTTAGCTCCGGTCGTGGTTCAGTGAAGCTCACCGGTAGTACTAGATCGTTCAGGAATTAACACTCAAAAGATTTTTTTGCAGTTATTGCGAGAAAGCTTACATCGACATTCCACCCTGCCTTCTTCATAGACTCCCATAATTCTCGAGATGTTTTCACGTTCGCAGTGTCGACTGCAGTCCATGTTGGCAAAATAGCGCCTTCCCCACTGTTCGCAGCTTGATCGCCTATTTAAGCACGTTCGATGTCAAGCAACTCTGCCAAAACTTACTAGCGACTTCATTGTGCGTGAGAATGACACCTCCATATCTGAACAAGACTTCAATTCACATCAAGATAAGTTTGAGCACTTTACGAGACAAACCTCAATGCTTCTTGCAGAATGTCATGCTTCAATCTATTTTCGATGGCCTCGAGATTTTCAGCGCGATCAGATATAGATAGAGTACGCCGCGGCTCAGACGCGTCTCGCAGCACAAATGGACGACCGGAGATATACACTGAGTAGGACAAACACTTGAATCAATTCTATTCCGAGTAAAGAAGTGGAAAAGGGCGAGGCGTATCTCGGAGACAAGAAGGCAACAAGAATTCTGGGCACACGACGAATATTGATGACAAAGTCGTACGTACCTATCGGCTCCTCGCGCGTCGAAAACCACACGACATGGGCAGGATTTGAAGTGTTGGGTCTGCAGCGTAAGATAGAAAGGATGGCTCTTAGGCCTTGAGTGCGAGGTTGAGCCGCACCGAAAACGTTTAGATCCCCGTGCCTTGGTGCTCTAAAATTGGGTGCACCGTGGACGTTGAGGTCAAGATCCAGAGCTCGACCTAGAACACGAGGATGCGAGATAAGGGTAAGCTTCACAAAATCTGAGGTCATGCACACCTGATGGGTAGTGATCTGTCTTCAGAATGAACCCTCTCGATAGCACACTCCCGTTCCTCGTCTTCACCACCGACGGTTCGGAACGTCGTAGAAGATCCGTCAAGTCCAGAGACGTAGCACCAGCATCATCTCTAGAGGCATCTAAACTACCTTCACTAGGCAGTCTAGCCGGACATCTAGACGCAGGTGGGATCGAGCTCGGTCGAGAATCGGACAGCGACCGTGTCGTCGGACCATTCACGAGGGGGACAGTTGCAGCACGGCCTTCGTCGGCAAGTATCGGACGCCCATTGGGAGTCAGGCGAGTTGACATAGACAAAGTATGAGTTTCTCTTTGGTTTAGATTGTCGTGGTGAGCAGGATATCTATGGGTGGAATGAAGAACACGATGCAAGCCTCGGGTCCAGCATGGGATGAGCATGCAGACTATCAAAGCGGAAGAACGAGGCTAGGGTTAGGTTCTCGCAGATCACTGACGTCACGCCGCAAGCCTTGATTGAATTTTGCCGACATTAGCGCAGCTATCATCTTACGCTCATCCTTCACGAATTTTCCCGCTTTTCTTGTATTTTATTTTTTCTATATTACCTTCTTTTCTTTCGTTTCTTCCACTCGTTTTCACCATGCTCCCCGCCCCTCCACTCTGCCTGGCGTACTACTGTTCTGGTCACGGTGAGCTCCCTCTCTTTTCCAACTGATTACCAATTTATTGAACGCGCCTAAAGGTTACGGACATGCAACGCGAGTGTCTGCTTTCACTCGATACCTCCTGAGCGGGAGCAGTGGGGACAATAAACCCATTGTATACATCGTCTCTTCTGCTCCCGAGCGCGTCTTTGCAGACAGCATAGCCTGTGGTGCCAGATATCGTTTTGCGGAGATCGACCCCGTCATCGTGCAACCTTTGGCGTAGGTCTAATCATGTTTTAGAATTCGCTGGTATTCAGGCTCGAAATTAGATACCGCGTCGATAGGCGGAAAAGCGTGGACGTTCTCAAGAAGTTTCTGGACAAGAAGGACGAACTGCTGGACAGAGAAGTGAAATGGCTGCGCGAGATCAATGCTCATGGCGTCCTGAGCGATGCAGCATTTCTTGGATGGTATGCTCCTCGACAAAGCATCCGATTCGTCGCTCATTCTCCGCAGCCTAGCAGGGAAGACAGCCGGACTGCCTTCAGTGCTCAGCACCAACTTCTCCTTCGACTCCGTCTACTCCTACCTCTCCACGCCGTTACTAGACGTCTCGCCATCGCCGCACCATATCATGCCCCACGCAGACCTCAAGTCCAGCATCGAGGACATGATGCCGGATATCCCCATCCCATATGAAGAACTTGCCCCGCTCGTAGCTCAGATTCATGCAGGCTATCGCTGCGCCGACCTCTTGGTCCGCTTGCCAGGCTATATCCCCATTCCATCCTTCTGTATGGACCCGCCATTGCCTTCTTTCAATTGGATCGATATGAACACGAAGAGTCTTCGACCTGATATCGTCCAGAAGCTCACGAAACCATTTGAGTCGCGTCCTATCCATCCAAGTCTGCCAGGCCCGTGGCCGAGATGCAAGTCAGTGAAGCGTTCTGTAATGCAAGCCCCTCTGCTTGTACGGCCGCCTAACCTCGACGTCTCCGTATACACTTTTGAAGGAAGATCGCGATTCCTGTCCTCGATTGGAATACCCCCTGACTTTCACGATCCAAAGACTACGAAGATCCTTATCGTCTCCTTTGGAGGTCAAGTATTCCGCCGTCCGTCGTCCAGTCGACCCTCAAGTAGATGCCATAGTCGCAGTGCTAGTAGAGAAAGTCTTCCGGATATGGTTCTGAAGTCATCATCTATGCCTTCAGAACATGGGCATACCCAAGCGCTCCGACACTCTCATCCCAACGATTCGGATGTGGATACCCTCAAGAACAATCAGGCATTCAAGGAGAATATTCCACCGGCACGGAGTCTCGACTTACAGATACCCATTACCGCGCGTACACCTTCCAAGGAACAGCTCGACAGTCCGGTCTCTCCTAGACCGACACCTCTTTCTACGCCAGGCCATATCTGGGTCCCCGGCGCTCCACCAGCATCCAAGCCGCTTATGTCTCCTGGTTCCAAACCATCCTCCATGGTTATACCAATCGTCAATACCATCCCGCCAACACCCCAAGAGGTTTACGTGTTTGAGGACTTAGACGAAGACATCCCCCGATTGCTCCCCGACCCGTCGTGGGTCGCCGTGGTCTGTGGAGTATCGAAGGAACAGTGGAATAGCCAAGTACAAGGCGAGGACTCTGAGCTACCAGAGGGATTCTTCGTTGCCCCGCGGGATGTGTACATGCCCGACCTAACAGCTGCCGGTGATGTTCTGTTAGGGAAACTGGTACGTCATTTATTGGCGCCAAGGCTTGGCGCTTGCGATAACAAGCGCCTGGTCCAGCCAGGAAGGTTCGTATTAAATTCCAGTGGCTGATTATCCTTGCACAGGGGTACGGAACGGTCTCGGAATGCGTGGACGCGTGCACACCCTTTGTGTATGGTTAGTCCTATCTAGCGTCATCATCGGAACCGCAGATATGTACTGATCCACTCTCTAGTCTCGCGACCGCTTTTTATCGAAGAGCACGGGTTACGTCTCTTGCTGGATCAAGAAGGCGTAGGCGTCGAGCTCTCACGGCAATCATATGAAGCTGGCGACTGGGCTTCGGCCGTCAATGAAGCATACGCCAAGGGCAAAGCAATGAAGGAGAAGAAGAGGCAAGATATGGCTAATGGAATCAGGGTGCATAAGAGTGAAGAAGAGGGCAAGAAATTGGCTGGCCAAGTGATGGATTGGGTAATGGACTGGTGGAAGGCTGATGAAATCCCGAGCGATATGGACGCCGCTATGCAATAGTTCACGGACGGACTTAATTTTGGACTTGCTTGGACACACTTTATGACTGGACACATATTCATAGCTACTTTATCTTTACAGGAGTACTACGTGGACTCTTAGGTGTATTTTAGTTCTCGCTTGGTAATGTAGATAACAAGATACTAGTACCTTACCTTCTCTCGACGATTGTACCAGTTCAAAAGGTCGCCCTGAGGCAATTCTCTGCCCTTCGTCATCCCGTCGAGCGATCTGGGGTAAATTGGCTCACGTGGCCGGCTAAAATGTTACCCACAGACGGGCAGTCCGCATCGGGACCCTCGCCATTCCTCGTATGACTCCCTTGTAACTTTCTTCTTCCTCACCAATGACCTCTCCTTCGCAGCCACTGAATATCAAGTCCAACGACAGACTCGATGTCGAAGGCTATTCAGGCTCATATTCAACGCCCATCGGCACCCCAGACCTTCGGCGCCTGCGTGCTCAATATGAAGGGACTCCACCACCGCCTAATATTCCTCTGAGAGGGGGAACGCCCACAACGAGGCCAGCGAACGTCGGGGCCTCGTCCTCCAACATCCTCCTCACATCCAACACGTCGACACCCTCGTCTTCGCAGCCAGTCATCGGCGGACTCACCGCAACCCGACAAGCTGTGGGATCCAACTCGAGCCCTTCGACCCCACCTGGGCCCGTCTTCGGCAATCTCGACGACCTGCCGCCAGAGGAGAAAGCGAAAGTCATAGAGCGCCATCTCGTGCCGAATGAGCAGAGGACGAAGGCTGGTCAGGCAGAATCGACCAAGTCGACTGCCGCGTCGCTGTTGGACGTCCCGACTGGTTCGGACGATAGCACGCCTCGTTCTCGGAGGTCGTCTGCAGGTGCTGCACAGCGTGCAGCCCGAGAAGACTCTGAACCGTTCCCTATACCATACCACGCGCCAGGCGCGGATGTGACGTGAGTATCACATTTCACATTTACCTTTTGCTTCCATTACCATTCATCCTACTAAACTTGGCTCTGCAGGCATGAGATCTACAAGTGGCATTCGGACCAACGTAGACAAGCAAATAGAGTTCGCTCGGCCTCGTTCGCCGGACCCAGCCAGCCTCCACATCCAGCTTTCGAACATATACACGAGCCTGGAGGGTTCCGCCGGAATTACGTACTGCTCCGTGCAAATGAGAATGGGGAACAACCCCAGATTCTCAGCAATTTCATCGACTTTTTGTACCTCTTTGGTCACTTCGTGAGTATTCGCGACCATTTAGCCGATTGTGGGAAGCAAGAATACTCAACCTCTCTAGGCAGGCGAGGACTTGGAAGATGAGGACGAAGACAAAGAAGATGAGGGGCTCGGTGACATTTCTGAGGATCTGGCTGCATCTGGTGGACTGCCTGAGATAGACGAGACGACTGCGTTGCTGCAAACTCCCAGTGTGTCGCGCTCGAGGTCAAGAACTAGATTCCGAAAAGATCCCGCGTCAACACAAGGCACGGCCACTGTCACCCAAGCTGTTCTTATGGTGTGTCTCCTTTGTGGTTCAGTGAAAATATTTGACTGACTATCGAAAAGCTTCTGAAATCATTTGTCGGCACTGGTGTCCTGTTCTTGGGAAGAGCTTTCTACAATGGCGGCCTCCTCTTCTCTGCTGTGACTTTCACATTTATTGCTTTCATCTCGTTATACTCCTTCCTATTGCTGGTCAAGACCAAGTTTGTCGTATCTGGGAGCTTCGGAGGTAAGTCTAATCTCCTGCTTGCAATGTCCACGATACTCACCTTAAATTTTCAGATATCGGTGGTGCATTATACGGTCCATGGATGCGCTATCTTATCCTGGGCTCAATCGTCGTTTCCCAAATTGGCTTTGTTGCTGCATATACCATCTTTGTGGCCGAAAACCTCCAGGTAAAGTTGCCAATACATCTTGCTGAGGGATCCTTCTCAAACCAAATTTTAGGCCTTCGTTCTAGGCGTAACGAACTGCCTGAAGCTGATACCCGTCCAACACTTCATCCTACTAGAATTGGTCGTCTTCCTTCCGTTAGTCCTCGTCCGCAACTTAGCAAAACTAAGTTCGACAGCACTAGTAGCCGATGCTTTCATTCTCGCCGGTTTAATCTACATCTTTGGAAGTGAAATATCGATTATTACCCAGCGAGGCATCGCGGATGTGAAGATGTTCAATCCTAAAGACTTCTCTTTGTTTGTTGGGACTGCTGTGTTCTCCTTCGAGGGTATCGGACTGGTGAGCCTTTCTTGTTGCGATAGTCTTACTTTCGATGCTGACCTATTGTAACTTCAGGTCATTCCAATTACTGACGCAATGCGCGAGCCTCACAAGTTCCCAATGGCTCTGTCAGGTGTCATGATCTTCCTTCTCTGTAAGTTCTTTCCATCTTATCGTCCAGCACATAATTTATGGTCACCTTCTATAAGTGCTCTTCGGTGGTGCAGGAATGCTCGCCTACATGACATTCGGCTCAGAAATCCAAACCGTCGTCCTCGTCAACCTCGACTCGCATAGCAAAATGGTCCAATCCGTCCAATTCCTCTACGCCCTCGCCATCCTGCTCTCCGTGCCCCTCCAGCTCTTCCCCGCCATCAGGATCCTGGAGAACGGCATCTTCACACGGAGTGGGAAAGCCGACCCGCGCGTCAAGTGGCTCAAGAATTCCTTCCGGTTCGCGACCGTGTTCCTTTGCACCGCGATCAGTTGGGTGGGTGCTGCGGACCTCGACAAGTTTGTGGCGTTTGTGGGGTGCTTTGCCTGGTGCGTCATTTTGCTTGTTTTTATGGATATTTCTCGGTGGATGATGTGCTGACGGGGTGATGATGTCTACTTGTGCAGTGTACCACTTTGCTACGTGTATCCGGCCATGCTTCACTATAGGGCGTGCTCAAGGACACGTACTGACAAGGCAAAGGATATTGCGTTGATTATATTCGGCCTGTTTGCCGCTGCCTATACCACAGTCCAGACCGTCAAGGTTTGTGTAGCTCCTCCGGGTTTTGGAGCGTCGCCGTCTGACATCTGTTCCCTAGTTGATCCTAGAGCCAAATCCGGTCGAAGGTTCGCCGTACGGAAGATGCGAAGCTTAAAGCCATCATCTACAACCTAACTCTCCAAGTCCTCGAAGAATAATATCTAGAATCATATACACTCGTCATCATCACCACGTTATGCATTCCTAGATCCGGACATTTATACGCTTCATCCGCATTATCATAGGTGTTTGTTTGTCTACAGTAATCATTCGTTCATGTGCAATATTACAGGGTTCAATGCATGCATGCAATAAATTATAAGAAAAGCCGCGGGTTGTCGAGCAAGATAATTACTCTAAGAGAAGAGTGCATGAAGATAGAATAAGGAATAAAACCAAAGGGCTGGTGGCAGCAAAGCAAAATTACGCGAATATGAAGAATATAAAAGAAAGGGAAAGAAAAGGTGGTGGGTGGCCTCGCAAAGATTAAAGGTTCGCCAATGGTTACGCTTCTTCTTCCGTGTCGGTCAGAAAATAGGTGCCCCTCCTTACACTAATGCGAACAGGGACGTCCACAGTAGACGGCACGCTGTAAAGGCTTGCAGACTCCCCTGTCGACTTGAAAGACTTCCTCCACGCAGCCCACGCTTGTCGAGACGCCGATCGACTGGTAGGCACATCTGTGCTCTCTTCCGCATCCGCCAGGTCACCACTGTCGTCAACATCGGACTCCATCGATTCCCAGTAGCTCTCGCCGGCCTTCGGGTCCTCTTCAAGTTCAGACTGCGGCTCTTCCTCCTTGACAGGCTTGAAGATGCCCAGAACAGGGGGGCGATAGGGCTCAGCGGTCGACGGTCGGCCTATCAAACCTCTTCGCCTGTTCTTCCTCTCCCTCAGCCGCTCGACGCTCTGCTCTCTCTCCTCCATCCATCGGTCTTCTTCCTCCTTGGACATAGGCATGCCCACGAACATTCCAGTGGAAAAGCTCTTCGTGTGTCGCCTTGAGGACGCGTCGTTGCCTCTGTCAAATTGCTTCGATGCCCTCAAGCTTGACGTGCGCGGCCGTGCCTGTATAACGCAAGATTCGCTGGGTTGTATGGCGATCACGATGTCATCTGAGCTCAGATCCGAAGATTGCGCTCCATACCGCACATCGGCGTGTCGTGGCTTAGGTGTCGCATTGACGTCGATGCCAGCTGCTGACAGCACGTCTTCGATGGGCGCGTGGCCCTTCGGCGTCTGCATGCGATGTGCGTATGAGCACTTCAGACTAGTATTAGTTCGAAAGCAAAGTCAAAATCAGTCAAGCCCAAAGCTGAGCAGTGCCACGCTAGACTCACCCAGGACCAAAGATGAATTCACCGCCCAGCTGATCGACATCGCCTCCATTCTCCCAGACAGGCATGCCAACCTTGATAGCGCGACCAACGACCATTGCAAGACCGCCGACCAAGCCGTGCTTGACATAGCTCTTGCAGTTACACCCCGTGGACAGGTCAACTGAAGATGCCCTGTGTTGATGCTGTCCCCGGCGACCATCTCTTCCCATCCCTAGTGCCTGATAAATGGCAAGAGAAGGGTCGGTGTACACCTTGAATGGAAGTCCAAAGATCTGCCTGTACTTGTGGATCATTCCAGGCGCGCCGTTGCCTATCACAACGAAGCTGACAAGACGCGACTTCAAATCGCCTCCATTCTCATCGCCTTCTGGCCATGCTGAAAGCATTTCGGGCTTCACGATAGACTTGAGAGAAGACATGTAGTCCTGGCATAGCGGACACCAGAAGTGCCGGATGAAAACAACGATCGTACGCGTCTTATCGAACAAGGATCCAAAGGAGACTTGCGACCCGTCTTCACACGTAACGGGCAAATAAGCTGCATGGGCAAGCTGTTGCACAGTCGGAAGAGCCCATTCTTTAGCCGGTGGTACTGGCGTGGAAGTAGGAGCTGGTGGGACAGGAGCAGGAGGGGCAGGGAACGCGGACAAGGACGGAGTAGCGCCTGTCTCGAGGTCGCTAAACTCGCTACTGCAGCATTCGGAAGGGTTGTAGTTGTGGCGCGGATCACCTTTTGGGGTTGTCCTCGGTTGTTCGCTAGTGACGGTGCCCGGAGGATGCGGGGCACGTCGGGGCTTGGCATACATGGACGGATTACTGACGAAAGAGGGAGAGGACAGAGAGATGTCCACGATGGAATCGCTGGAGAGGGAGCGCATACTCGGCTGTACAGTCGACAAAGTCAAAGAAGGGGAAGACCACATCCTGTGTCTCTTCCTCGCTTTAATGCCGCCTTCGTCCTTCAACTTCTGTTTAGCAGCGCTAGGGAGTGGGTTGGTTAAAGAGCGGAGCACAGGACGACGACGAGGCTTCCTGATATCCAGACCCTTTGATCCAGTATCTGCGGCGTCTTGCTCACTAATAGGGTGATGATCATCAATGTCCTCTCCCAAGACACAGTTTGATTTTCTGATGGAAAACAGACTGGGAACTGGGAACGGCCTCCGGGTATGTTTCTGGCGATGATTCGCAAGGCTCATCTCGTGTTCGGCATCTAAAGATATCGATTTACCAATGACAGGTCCCAGGAAATGAGATGTTCGCTGACCGTCGTCCAGCTTTAAATCCGTGGATGGCATCATCATTAGAGTTGAGCTGGGGCGTCGGGAGAAGCTATTTTTGGGGTTGCTGTTCGCTGTGGGCTGGAGAGGCTGTGGCGCTGAGATGGACGACTTGGACACTTGACGGAATCCGTTGGCACTAGATTTCTTGCCCGAGGACACCTTCGCTAGGGGAGATGAGGTCGCTCGGCTGCGAGTATGGTTGATCAAGGAATTGATCCTCCTTGACAAGAATATCTTTCCGAGGCGGTTATGGGACGATGCAGTGTCTGGAGAAGGGCTCACAGGGGCATCTTGTTCTGGAAGTGGATTAGTCGGCTGTTGTAGATGGAAGTGGGGGACACTAGAGGCCATGGCAGCGGCTCCTCGCGATGAACTAAAGATGATGTCTCCTTCGCTCTCTGACCCGCTGGTATCGCTGGGGTCATGATTTGCCGTCGATGCTCGTCGCTTTTTGGACTCTGGGGAACCGAGGTCTATATGCGCCTGCGCCGTCTGCGGAGTTGGTATGCGCGGAAACGCCTGTAGCGTCCCTACGCTGTTAAGGCGCGAATGCGGCGTGTAGTGTCCAATTTTGGCGCCTGGTTTCGCGTTGGGGCCGTTGGAGGATCCTGGACGACTGGCGATGCTAAAGTTGTCACCAGAGGATACGAGCAAGGTGACCTCATTCTGGTCATAGTAATGGGCATAGGTCCTCGGAGAAGAGAGGCAAGACTCTGAGCGCGAGTGTCCTGTAGGGTTGTTCAAAGTCTCCTCGCTGCCATTCAGCGCCAAAGGTGACTGTATGCGCGTGCTGTTCAAGGAACTGGTAGTCCTTTTCCGAAGAACTGACAAAGGCGCAAAAGGGTCGGCAGGATCTGGCGAAGGGTACCTCTCAGATATATCAATGACGGGTGGTGGTTTCCTAGGAATACGGAATGCACTGGGCGGCGATCTAGAATCAAGAGCAAAACTTGACGAAACAGCGCTCATGCTGAGCAAAGGAACGAAAGACAAAGAAACGAGCGACAAGCAAGCAGAGCAGACGGACAGCAAAGCAGGGAGAAAGGTGGCAGCCGAGTTACATGAAGGACTAGTTATAAGTTACAAGGAGACTGGAGAAGGTGTCCGAGCAAAAAGCCTGTCTGTCGTGAGGCTGACTTCCGCTGACACGTGCGGTTGCTTCGATATCGTCCTGTAATTATATGGCTTCTGGTTCGCCATTTCAGGGACATGTCTGTATTCTGACTTCCATCGATCGTTGTCTACAAGTTAGCGTCCGGCTAATATAGGCCTACCTTTGTCGAGCGGGCGATCGTATGCGCCTGTTCGAGCCAGGGTTCGCGTTGACAAGGTTGCAGACGCGAACAACGTGGCAAAGGTGTGGACTGCCAGCCAGATCAATGCCTATCTGCTGCTCAGAATCGCAGTGTCTATTTTGACAGCAGTCAAATATCCCCGCCTGGCCAGGCCCTGACGGTAGTCGCGAGCCCACACGGCATGGCACAGAATGGAATAGCGCCACCCGACAGATTACTTTCTTTGGCAGGGAGTATACAACGCGGCGCATTTGCCGCTCGCAATGATATCATCGTGTCTATTTTTAACCCTTACAGCCCCGTCCAATTTATGCTGCCCCAACTTCGTCATTTGCGTCATGTCCCTACCGTTCGTCGAATATAAAGTAGCCACCAAGGCGTACAGCGCAGTATCCAAACCATGACTACCGTTCCTCAGAACATGCCTTCTACTCACGAATCTGGTGCTACACCCACCGTGGCACCTTCTACTGCTCCCAAGCCCGATAACAATAATACCACCAAGTCTCCTTCGACTTCTAATGCGCCTCAATCTCATTCCCCATCTACTAATACCCCATCAACCGACTCCAACTCCCAGTCCCAACCCGGCACCAACGAGGCCTATCCCGAACAGAAGCACGCTGGTGCAGTAGGCTATGGTCCCAATTACCGCGCTGGTCCAGTACGTCGAGTCGTCCCAGCATGTGAAATTGCTCTTGCTTACTTGCTGCATATAGACCCTCGAAGAAAAGATCGAAGGATTGAAAGATGAGCTCAAGGGAAAGATCACTCGGAAGCCTGAGCTTGTCCAGCACGGAAAGGAAATCCTAAGCGGAGAAGAGAGGAGGAAGAAGTTGACTGGCGAGGTGAGAGCCTGCTTGATCTCCCCATACGTATAGAACGAAGTATTAACGTATTTGTAGGACGAGCCCAATCCCTTCCAAAGCGTCGACGAGGACGAGAAGAAAGTCAATCCTCAAAACAACGACCTCGATCAGGGACAGCAACCTCTTCAGCACAAATCACCCGCTGCATCCCAGCCACAGAACCAAGGCCAATCCCGGCCCCTTCACGCAGCATCGACCGGTTCGCCCTCCGTCCCGTCCCAATCCCAGGGCGGCATCAACACCTCCCACGAAGCTGGCATGCCGCCCCAATCCTCCACGCAGCCTAGCGGGCAGGAAACCACCGGCACCCGCCCTGAGTTCGCTCAGCACGGCAACCCAAGGCCCAAC
Source organism: Gymnopilus dilepis (assembly GCA_002938385.1). NCBI lineage: Eukaryota > Fungi > Basidiomycota > Agaricomycetes > Agaricales > Galerinaceae > Gymnopilus > Gymnopilus dilepis. The sequence continues at coordinate 77,552 of NHYE01005665.1, forward strand.
CCTGCTGGAATGGCGATCAACCAAGGCCAAGGCGATGCTGCTAAGGAGCAGGCAGCGACCGTCGCTCCCCAGGGCACGCGCGAGGCTGAGCAGCAGAGACAGGGCAACGTCGCCGAGTTCACCTCCAGGCCCGTCGATGCGCGCCAGTAAATTGGCTGGATGGCGGCTTGCAAATTTGACGAAAGTAATGACGAATACACGGAATCGATATTTGTATGACTGCAACGATATAATGTTCTGTTAATTGCACAAAGAATGTGACATAATACTTGTAGCAATATGATACTCATTGAACCAATCTTTCGTCGGAAATCCTTGATATTCTTGACATCAGCCATCGTTTTGGATAACAGGGAACCTTTGTTTGACTGACAGTGGCGGAGCCGAAATTGCCCCAACTTCGCCTCATGATGCAGGAAGAATTCACGTCTGTGACAATTGAGTAGAGACAGAAGCCGGACTCGGCCTCAAAAAGAGCACGGGAATGAGAGAAGGTGCTCAAACTTCGCGGAGGCAATTGTCGAGTGGCGGCAGGAACAGCTTGTTGACGCCTCAGCACGGATCGGGTGGTTATCTTTTGCTGTTCACTCTTGAGCAGTGCGGTGGATTGAATCTTGTCTGGGGGATACCTGGCCAAAGACCAGTGATTGGAGAGTTCAAAATGATGCGTCTGCGTGGGTGAGTATCTTAGGAATACAGTATGTGTATACAAAGTGCTTGTGCTTAAATCCGACAAGGAAACCTGCAAAAAGCGAAGACGTGCGCGTGAAGAGAAGGATTAAGCCCAGTTGTCTATTAGAGAGTCGCGCATTTCTCCAATCACTGCGGAATGGTCTTGTCCTTGTAATTCTGCACAATGTTAGAATCTGAATTAGAAGAATAAATGTCGAAGAACGTACTGAATGCAGCCTCGATCACACTGATTTCGGTTGCTGTTGTCTCGAGACCAGTGAAGGCACACCAGTCGTTCACGATAAGACCCGCGCCGATGACATCTGAACCACGGTTTACTGTGCCAGCCTGAAGGTACAAAAAGTAAACATCGCATTTTTCAACCTCCACACGAACCAAGAATACGCACCACCAGAGGTATTTGCAGTAAACTGCTAAGTTCATCCTGATCCTGAACACTCGTCAGGGGATGCACAAGTCCGCCATTATTCGTGATCGCGCAATAGCTGCCCACAAGCACGTTGTCGGCGATCGTCTGTCTGAAGACTTCGACTTTCAGCACGTCGGCGATGATCTCTTCTGTCTCGCGATCGACGTCGGGATGCACGAGGGCGACGTAGTCGTTGCATGCGATGACGTTGCCGAGCGCGGATAGACGCTCTTCTACTCGTTGGATGGCTACGGCGTCTGGTAGGGAATTTCGGAGGTGCTGGAGTTCTTGATCGGTCGTTGTGGAGGGTACGAGGAGACCGTGTCGGTTTCCTAGAAATCGCGGGAGAGCGCTTGAGCAACTTGATAAGAAAAATGAGAGCACAAGACTAAGCACCTGCAGTTAAACGGCCAATGATGCGGGTTCCGCCAATGCTAGTGTGCACGATGGGAATAACGTCTCCAAGTTCGCTCTCGAAAGCCGAGTAGAAGTTGGTGCTGCCTTGGATTGCAGCCAGGCAGTAGCTGTTGGTCAGTTTGGCGAAGACACCGATGTCGCTGTGGTTTTCAAATTGGAGACCTGGCGTAGCAAAATCTCAGAATTGAATTTTGCTTGCTCAGTAGCAAGAATAACGCACGGGTAGCCATTTTTGAGGGGTGACTCTAGCTTTTTGACAGTCGGAAGGTCTAGGAAAAGGCGAAGGGGGTAAAGGGGGTAAAAAGACCTCTGAAAAGAGGAAAGAGGCGCTGGTGTAGTGGGTTGTAGTGGTGGAGATGAAGCAAAGATTACACCAGCCTTTATACGATTAGATAAGTCCAAGCTAATTTTTGCCGTTGAGTCACAGCACGTCACGCGCATCGCGTTTGCGGTCCCGTTCGCCTCGTTTACAAGTTCCAACACAGCCAGGAACTCCCTTACAACTCGTTTGTCTAGGTTCTCACATCTGCCCGAGTCAATCTGGCGTTCTAGCTCCGGGCTTTCACTTTTGACATGGCAACTCTGACTCGTGCTTGTCGAGGCCTAGCTTCACGGACGCGTCTTGCAAACACGCGACTCCAAGTACGATCAAGCGCTTTCGGGAGGAGCGCCCGTCTGAACTCTACTGCCCCACCGAATGTTACGGAAGTTAATGGCGCTCCATCGAACTACACCAAAATCGAGAAAATAATTCTCGACCACATCAAGGTGCTTCCCATCCTCCAATGCGCTCTGCCAGAGTCCTGAAAGTTGATGCCAGAAATAGACTACCGGTCCCATTTCATTTGCGACGTACATGCAACTATGCCTTTCCCATCCGACGGAAGGGTACTACATGAACCCTGCCAACAAGGTTTTCGGAAGCGGCGGTGACTTTATCACGAGTCCTGAGATCAGTCAGACCTTTGGCGAGGTACGGTCCCTGGAGAATTGAAAGCGAAATTGAGTGATAATGAACGTCTAGAATTGCATGAACAGTTGATTGCACTATGGCTTCTGCAAGAGTATCAGAAAGCTGGAAAGGGTTGTCCGTTGAGAATAATTGAACTTGGTCCTGGTAAAGGTACTCTCATGGCAGATGTCTTACGAGTAAGCAGAGATTTGCTTTGCTTGACATTCCTTGTAACTTATACTCTTCAGATCAATGCAAAGTTCGAGCCGAGAAAACGAATCGACGTTCATCTTGTTGAAACGAGCCCTGCCATGCGCAACCTCCAGAGCAAAAATCTAGAAGCCCACAAGCGACCTGAAGTTTGCATCCATTGGCACGACTCTATTGAAGAGCTACAACCAAGTTCGAAAGAATATACAATGCTCTTAGCGCACGAATTTTTCGATGCTTTGCCTGTCCATGTACTACAGGTAATGATCTCTCTCCTGCACTAGGATGCATCTGACACGCGTTTCCAGCGACATAAAGATACTGGCTTCTGGCATGAAGTGCTGATAGACTCGAATGACGATACCAATAAACCTCAATTAGATAATGCTTCGGAAGATGGTGTCGTCCAACCAAAACAAGCAGATGTGGGGTCTACCTCAAAACCAAAAACCAGTCTGCGCCGAGTCTTGGCCTCAAAGCCTTCCAATGTCGGAGCTGTACTAGGGTTGTCGTCACCAAGATTCGCAGCTATGCCAAACGGCTCTTTCCTGGAAGTCTCTCCCTCATCATTCAAAATAGCTCGCAAAGTCGGAGAGCTCCTTGCGGCTGGCGATCCACAGAAAGAAAATGCTTCCCTAGGCGGTTGCGGACTCATCATTGACTACGGAAAAGATGGCGCATATGAAGATTCTCTGCGTGTGAGTCAAATATAGGTAGGACTACTGGAGGGGTCACTGACTGAGAACCTTAGGCATTCAAACAGCATGAGCAAGTGGATGTCTTCAGAGAACCCGGACAATGCGATATGACAGCCAGCGTCGACTTCGCATTCCTAAAAGAAGCTATGGAAGACCTAGGTAAGTCCCCGACTGCCCAATGCACGGAGCCCCAGTACCACGTTAACAACTGAGCAGTGACACCACACGGACCCATATCCCAAGGTTCTTTCCTCGTACGAATGGGCCTTCCAATGCGGCTACGCACTCTGCTTCAAGCAGCCAAGACGGAGAAGCGGATGGAAGAAATCCACGGGGCAGCAATGAGGTTGGTGGATCCCAAGGGGATGGGAGGCCAGTATCAGGTACTGGGTATCACTGGCGAGAAAAAGGGTGATGGTGCAATTTCTGAAGTCTGGCCGTTTGTCAAAGAGCCGCAAAGGAGCCCGTTGTAGAATAGACTTCGGATATTACGGTGTTGCCCTGCTTGTTTGAATTCATTGGTCGGGCAATTCTTCAGGAAACCAGAGATATCGCTATGTGCCTCGACTTCTGGAACGAGATCTATGTCGTTTTGAGTGTTTCTTGTCTTTATCTCGGCGGTGAGGTGATCTCGAATGCGAAGAACGGCGTTTCCTAGATTTCTCCTTCTCTTCCGTACTCTCCCTCGACCGCTTCTTCTCCCGCTGACTCTCCAAAGCAACCTCCTCATCTTCCCCCTTCATTCTCTTAGAACCTGCCACCTCTCCGGAAGTATGCGACTCCTGCAGCGCCGCAGCCTCCTCCGCCGCCCGCCGCTTTTCCTTCTCCTTATTATGCTTCCACATCAGCTTCTTCACGCATCTTGGACAGAGAACAACCTTGACAAGAGCGGATTTGCTCTCGCCATGTTCGATGTAGGCGAAGGGAAGTTCGAGGGTTGTCAGAGCAGGTTTGTCTTCTTCGTTTCGAAAGCGGGAAGGGAAGTGGTATTCGCATCTCGTGTTCCCGCAGGTCATTTCGCCTGAGCCGTCGAGGACTTCTTCTTCTGTTCTCCAGCGAAGAGCAAACTGCAAGGAGAGTCATCCAGTTAAGCATGAAGATTGAGCAGGGTGCAGTGCGCAATGACGTACGTTACCAGACTTGTAGTGCTTCAAATCGCATACTGCGAACTCGCGATAAAGGCTCGAATAGTACTTCTCCGCGAGCTGTTCATTCCACGTATTAGGCTTCTCCTCGTCTTCTCGTAGAAACCTAGAAGAGCGAAGCAGAGTCAGAATCCGCAACGCCTTTCTACGAGAAGACGCATCACTAAATATCCGATACGGACCTGTGCGACGCCTTGAGGATCTCAAATTCGGTTATGCCATTCGGTTTTGAGGCTTGTTTAGAGGAGCTGGGGTATCTGTAAAGAGCCATCCAAGCCAAATCCAAGCTGGACAGTAGGAACCTCGAAAACGTTGTCGAGGCAAAGGACGAAGGCAGGTAGCCGGGCCGGGGCCCATGGACTCGGAGGAAGCCGATTACGTAACGTCCTTTGACGAACAGGCGGAGGCATTTTTGCCTTCAACCATGACTTTACTAATTACTTCAACCTGAGTATGAACTGTCGCTCTAAGTTCTCGAAAGTGACTACTGCTACAACATACAGCTCTGCTTTATGCATCAAGCGCTATGTTGTGACTATCTGAAACCCTGTTCTGCCCTATACAACTTCCCATCAACAGGCCCTCGCACTTAAAAGGTCACTACTTGAAGTTGTTCTTCAGAGGATCGACTTTCCAATAATACTCACACTGAGCCTCCTACACAACGGGTTTGCCATCGGACCTGTCTCTTTTTGTCTTGTGATTATAACTTTCTCCTGGTCAACTTTGCCACAAAGCGTCTTGCCCTACGGATCACCTCTATCAGCACCCATGTGGCTCCAAACTCCATGGATCCAAGAGATAAAGCCTTTGAGGTCTTTTTCAGCCAAGCTCAATGCTGCCAAGAGCTTGATGGGTACGCCACTTTTTCCTTTTCGAGGAATTCAAGAGGTGCTGTTGTATGTCCTGTCCAAGCGCGGTAAGTACATGCTCAGGTTGCTGAACGACAAACATCTTGTTCAATGAACCTGATATCGCGTAACGTTCACCTCTTACCTTGCTCTGGATAGTCTGCTTTTTCCTGTGTACTTTTCTGGTCGCCTGCCGGATAGGAGGTTTTTCTGCCGTGATGTCAGAATTGACAAAACTGCATTTCTCTAATTTCTGCTGTGTCCCCCGGACCCATCCTCTGCCGTTGTTTCCCGCCCGAAGCTTCAAGAAATGTCATTCAGCATCCTTTGTCCGCTTTCTTCCGCCTTCTCCCGCTACTTCCATGTACTTGCTCCGTCTCAACAAAAAAAAAGACTTGTCGTCCACAACCGAAATTCTCATTGCTCAACGCGCCTTGACATTCACAAGAAGGCCGACGGCCGACTCTGCCTAACTCCGCGTCAACTACGCGCCCCCACTCGCGCTCACACGACCAAGCGCACCTGGACTCGGAGCGCACAATTCGCGGGTGCGCTTCAAGTTTGTCCAACCATCAGCTGACGGGCGTGTGTACGCTGTTCGGTGGGGACGCAGGCGTCCCATGTTACCCGCGAGTGCGCTATGTCCTGACATTTCTCCCACCACGTCAGCGATTAATCGGATTCGGACACGCAAAATCCACGCGCCCTCAGTTCGCTTCCGACGATCTCCAGTACGTACGTACTCTCTTGAACTCTGGACGTACTGACGTCGCGCTAGAAGAGCTACTAATCTTCATAACGCAGATCCCTGAAATCAATTCGTCATTGGTGATAGGACGCTGCATGCAGGGATGGGGTCTAATATCTTCCTTTTCTTTGCAGCTCTTTGTTTCGTTAATTTTGCTCCATACCACACCATCGGTCCACTAGTCCGACTTTGTTGTACACCTTCGAGAATGCCGTAAAAGAGAACTTGAAACGAGAACGAAAACGATTTGACTTTCATGAGAGGCCGTCATCGTCCGAGCACGAGGATCGTTCAAAAAAGTTGAGAATCGAAGCTTTGAAAGCTATCTGCTCTATTTCAGTCTTCAGTAAACAAGTACAAGGGCTATCATGGCGAACTACTCTGCGCCCAGGTCCCAGGAGAGTTCTAAGTTCTGTCTATTCGAGTACACCGTACCTGCATTCATCAGCATATTCCCTGTTCAGAGTGTTCAAAGCCGGGATAGGAAGCTGTCCTTGGCAAAAGGAAGTCAGGAAGTATGCCATGTCAGTGGCGGGCTGATTTCACTAGTAGAGCACCAAAATTAAACGCCGCTAGACCCAGTATACAGTATCGCATTCCTGAGAAGCCAGCCTTGCTTTGATGTATCAGAAGTCGATAAGATTGGTTGTTCAGTGCAATGGAGTGATTAGTTCAGCCGTATACGAGTCAGAACCCTGGAAAAGAGTGTGCAGTCCTGTCCTGATCATGATTCGAGGATTGGCTCGATCGAGGCCGTCATAACCGAGGACATAGCAGAACCAAAGACTTGGGAGATGACAGGCGGTAGTGTATCAGCCTCCAGCCCACAAAACCATATCCTTATAGACAGGTCAGAAAGACTGCAGGGAGAGAGAAAAATGATGAGGGAGACATAACATAGGAATTTTCCGAAGACAAGACGGGTGACATGGAGACAGCGAATGCGTGATGCAATCAAGACAAAACGCTCGGTGAAATGGTGAGAGTCAAAGCCCGTTTCAACTTTCATGAACATGACATGCTTTTCAAGTTTGAACCCCAGCATGTGCTCTATAGGTCGCGATCACAGCCCTGTCTAGCCCTTCCTTCTTGACGGTGCTCGATGAGAGGATTGGCTTCTTCCCGCCGGTGGGGTGCGGGATTGTTGAAGTGGACTGCTGTAGTCGAGTGCGGATTTTAACATCGAAGCTTGTGTCTGAGGGAGAAGCGTAGCGTTGCCAGAGTCGCAGCTGGAGTGAGAAGTGGGGCTGATCTGCCCGGAATGGCAAGTTGACAAACGGAGCAAGGAAAGCTTGAGCAAACTAGATCGAGTGTGTCAGAGAGTGTGCAAGCTGTGTATCCTCTACGATGGCAAAAGAAAGAGAAAGGGACTGCAGAACGAGCGACGCGACGGCAGCCGCTACGGCCGATGAAATTGAAAAAAGGGGAAAACATGTGCGCGGATAGACGCGCGAGTCGGTGGATGTGATCGTAGATCCGGTACGCGATCATCATCATGTGGCTCCCCCTGCGCTTTACCCCGCACTCTACCTCGCAAGACAATGCCCTCTGTGCCCCCAAAAGCTCGCTGCTCTGCATAGTAGATTGTACAAAAGAAATGCAGAAGAGTCTGAGACAGCGCGAAGAAGGGAGGGATCGCGGGAAGGAGTGTGGGGAAGAATATGTAAACGTCGGAATGGTTCTTTTCTCGGGAGCTGGGTCCGTTTTATTATATCATGCCTTGATCATGCCCCTTCTCACATGGGGATCCGTTTTCTGCTCAGTGGGCTTTCCCTCTGCAAATGGCCTCCACAGCCATGCGTCCGTTTCTGCTCAGCGACGAGTCCGTCAGTCTCCGCTCTTTCCGTCGCAACGTCGTCTCTCCTTCTCCTCCTTCTCTCAAGGCGTCCTCTCTCAAAGTGAAGACGTCGCTCGTGTTCTCTGGCTTTCTCAGGTCAAGGGGACGCACGGAAGAGCCTACTCTTGACGATCTCATCCAGGCTGAGGCTGACAAGGAACGTGATATTCTCCTACCAGTCCCAGAGTACGTAGCCGCGGTCTATTTATCCATATCTGCGCTCACCTTTCGTCCAGTTCGCCCGCCATGCCTCGCATGAACTCGACAGCTACAACGGTGCAGACAGAGTCAGTCCAGCGTGTTCAGTCTCGTTCGTGTGCCCCACTGACACTCATTACAGGGAGTCTGCACCAGGGCGACCCCGCTCCAAGTCGCGCACCATCATTCGCATGATCTCTACTAAATTTACGCGTGTTGCCCAATCCCCTCCTGCCATCGTCAAGCCCCCTCCCGCCGCGCCAGCCGGCTGGTCCAAGGACCAACGAGACGCTGCGCTACGCGAACGGGGGCTGCTACCTCCGCTCCGCCCGAACAAGGACCTCAGTCTGCAGGAGTCGGAGCAGGACAGGCTCATCCCCGTCGTCGAGGCTGTTGCAGAAAAGCCGTCGGGGCCGTCTGCTGCTGATCTCATCAAGAAGGAGTGGGAAGCCAAGAACCAGAATGTCGAGGCTGAGCAGAGGCAGCGCATGAACGCCTTTAGGTTCGGTGGCGGCGCCTCCCCTGTCCCTCCTTCGCCCTCAGACGACAAGCCCCTGCCCCCTCCCAGTCCGAGCACGGAAAAACTGCCGCCACCAAGCGAGCCCCTGCCTCCGCTGCCTGCGCCTGCGCTGTCACCCGAACCCGCGCCTCAAGACCTCTCCCCTCGGACGTCTTCATTAATTGCCGCTGATGTTTCATCATCACAGTCGACACAAATCAAGGTTCGCCCCCTCCCTTCCCCGCCCGTCCCGAAGACCCCTCCAGCAGCGGTCGAAATCGAGCCATGGACGATCCCCCTGCCTCCCTCTCCATCCCCTTCCACCTCGGAGCTCCCCTCAGCACCAGAGTCATCTGCATTTGCATCTGCATCAACGCCGCCTTCGTCTTCTCAATTACCCCCACAGACCCCATCTCTGCGAAGTCTGCCAGATACCCCGCAATCGCAGGACAGCTCTGTATGTGGAAGCGGCGCTAACACGCCCCGGCCTCTGGATCACCGCACGCCCGCACCGTCGAGTCCCAGTCCCACATTGCCTCCTACCCCCGTGATATCCCTGACGCCTGCAACGGAAGCCGAAGCCCCTTTGCCTTCCCCTTTGCCACCTTCGGAGCCGACAGCGAAGGCGACATCAACATCGACATCGACAGCTGCTGATGACGAGAAGCTGAGCTCTGCGTTCCATAATCGGAGCGATTCGTTCGCCCAGTTGGAGGATTCCATATCCTCCATTGCTACGCCTTCGCTGGACAGCACCTCCAATACGACTGCGAATTCCACTGCGGGGACGAGCGATCCCGGATCGCCTGTCAGTCCCAATGCGGTCAGGGCTCCAGGCAAGCTTGGGCTGCTGCAAGTCAAGACGCAGGAGGTGGCCAATACGATACCTGTCATCGTCCAGAGCCCTATTGAAGTGTCGAGGTTTTCGGAGGATCTCGAGGTCGTGATGGAAGAGTCACCTTCTGCGGAATTCGGCGTCCTCGACGAAAAATCCTCCTCCAAGCCCACTTCTTCTGGTAGTAAGAACGCCGCTCCGTCCTCCCCTCGCAGCCCCCCGCCTCCGTCCTCCCAAGGCACCGCGCCGCTCCGCCCGCAAAGGCGGAACGTGACCGACCCAGCAACAACGAGCGCATCCACCGTCGACCGGCGGAAATCCTTCAACCCGTTCAAGCGCGGGCAGACGATCGACGTCCCACCCTCCTCAGAACCCCAGCGCAGGCTGTCCGTGGCCAAATCGCTCAACAACCTCCGCCGCTCCGTCGTCGGCACGCTATCGAGCAAGCCACTGCCCAAGACCTCCGAAGAACCAGAACTCGGCGGCTCAGCTCCCTCCCCTGCTCCTCCTTCTGCCCCCCGCACACGCGGACGCGTCGAGAAGAAATTCGACGCGTCGCACCTTCCCGCCTCGCCCACCATCCCATCGGCGTACGCGCGCCCCCGGCCGTCAGATGTCAGTGGCAGCCGCTCGCCCCCGCCGACGCCCGGGATGCGGAGGGCGGTGTCGCCTGTGATTTATCATCGGGGGAGTATCTTGCTGGAGACGGCGGGCATTGAGGACGAGGAGACGAGGCGGATGACGGAGCTGGCGTTCTTGGGGTGAGCCTTGAACATTGAGCGTTGGGTTTTGAGTGAGTGATGGGTCGAGTGTTGAACTTCGGAGGGGGTTGTGGTTGTTGGTTGTTGGTTGTTGGTTGGAGTGAAAAAAGAATGGGCGTTTATCTCCGTAGTGGAGGACACAAAAAATTCTCGAGTGTTTGTCACGGTGCGGGCAATCATCACCGGGGCTTACGTTCCTAAGGCTCGTTTATAGCTAGCCAGCTTACCCCGGCAACCCTTCTCCACTCCACCTCCAAGAAGGCTTGGCTTATCTCCAGTCCAGCACGCTAGGCGGGACTCGCTCTTGCCTGTTATCGGCCCTCATGCACGACCAACGTTCCACCATGCATAGGGCGACGCCTCCCCCTGACGCCACGCCCTTATCCCCTCCCCCTTTCATGTTATCAACCGAAAAGCATCTCACTCCATCCACGGAATATTTAACGGATAAGGAAACCATCCATCCATCAAGCATATCCATTCATTATCATCTTTATCTTTCCTGTCTTCATCCCTCTGCACCTGCACCTGCATGCATATCATCACAATCTTTACAGTCCTATTTTGCATCCTGCATCTCCACATTTCCACGCCTGCGATACCCTTTCACTCTTTCCCTTCCTTCCCTTCCTTCCCGCTTTCTTTCTTCTTTCTCCTCTTCTCTCTTCTCTTTCAATTCGGGTTCTCGGTCTGCTGTATTACTATCACCACCTTCTCAACGCCCTATCTCTCATGATGTTTATCTTTGTCTGTTTATTTTATCTGTTTTCATTTCATGTTTTCTGTTCTCTGTTTTCGAGCTCGCATCTGCTTTTCTGCAAGCGCTTGCTTAAGCTACTCTTATCTGTTTACTCTCTCTCTACATGTTGCCTTTGTACAGTTCTATTCCCTCATTAGCTACGCTACAATGCCAAGAATCTAATCCAACATCCTTCCTCATCCTTCTCCGCGCTGATGAACTTGTGTTGCCGTTGCCGTATCTAAAATTCTATATTGCGTGCCCAGCCTCTTGGATTGTGCGATGTGGGGTACATAGCATCGCCAAGCCATCCTTGGCGAGCGATTGAGATTCGATCGCGTGCGTGCGCCACAGTAACCGTTTGTGGTCGGTAGCGGTCTTCAGCCTGACGTCTTCCACTGCCAGTGGGGCTCTGAATTGCTTTGCGAGAATTGACATCTCAGACTGGCTAAGCATTGATTTCCGAGTTGGGTAGTGTCTCGGAAGTCCATGCATTCCTCCAACACCTTGGGGAATGCTCCTGCGCTCGGCAGGTCGAAGAATGGCTACGCTCGCTGCCAAATCCGGTTGAAATTCTATACGCAGGAGGCGCGTCTGATACTCTTCTGCGCTTGGTCCTGAGTGACAACGCCGATCGCGACAGGCGCTCGATCAATTGCTCGTCCAAAAATGGGAGTATTTATACCTTTTCGGTCGAATGACGTTGTACTTTGACCTGAATGCCCGTAGAGGGTTGCGCAATGTGAAGGCAAGAGAAAGGGTATGGTATGGCTTTGCGGCGTCGCAGCGCTACACTTTTCGATGTAGTTTGAAAACCGCTTGTCAATTGGTTTTCAGCACTTTCTCTATGTAGTACTCTCCAGGACCATCAGTGGACCGGAGTCTTTGATTCTATGGGCCTCTTCAAGGACCGCGTCACGTTGGATTACCTCCTCCCAAGTGCCGCGCATATATTGGACGCGGACTGGATGCCACGACAAAACGTTGTTTTGGATTTGCCTCTTGGCAATGCACAGGGCAGAATGTGGATTCACGTGGGGTGCTTGTACAGTCATGTTACCTTGTCGCGTTCGTAATGACCAAGGGTTCCTGTTTTGGGACTTATGTACGTGTTAGGAAGGACTGTACTCCCTCTCCTCGCAGAGATGTTGCTAGGACTACACCTGACGGAGCCATGAGGTTTTGAGAAGCCTTTTATGTAAGGAGTCACCAGGACCATGGAAAGTATTTGACAGGCTACATAGCTTAGAGCGCACGGCGTTGGATCTGAAGATTATTGTCTTGCGAGCTAGCCGTCCGAATCATGACCTTGATGAGTCAAATGCAAAGCCCTTTGATTCGGACGGCTGTCCAAGACGAAAGATCCCCAGATAAGCTAGGCCAAGCAGATGACGAATTGCAGTGTTGTCTGCGAAGTACGTGTTATCGTCCACTCGCCAGGCGCTAAGTAAAATTTGATCGTGATCCCTGCGCCACACTGATAACGTAGTGCTAAAAATAAATGTCAAGGCGTTTGGCCATCCGTCGTCGCATCGCAGAATATCTTTCAATGGCAGGACATGCAAAAAACGACCCACTATACCGTTGGATATTGCAGTCCATAACGAGTCGGAAGCTATAATTATTCCAGAGGTCTCCTCCCGCAGATTTCCGGACAAAAAGATTGAGATTTTAAAGTATCCATGAACATCCATCAGCGAGAAGCTGTGCAACGTCCACCTAAGTCCACGTCCAGAAGCTCTTGACGTTCTTGTGTGGGAGAGGCATGAACAAAAAGCGGATGACAAGTGACATGGATTCCCAGAATGAATAGACCATGGGGACACGCGGCTCCTAAGGACACTTTAGTTACTCATTTTCAGCCTATCCGAATCGCAAGGAAAATACGATGGGGCGTCCTTTCTGGCAGTGAATATGCGACTATCGGCGACTAGACGAATGGGAATTATGTCATGAGGAACAGATAGGATGAATGCCCTTCCTGTTAAGCACGTACGCCAGATTTGTGGGACGGAACGTTCCCGTATTGTTACGCAGACCATTTCCTTGGTTGGGGATCCAGTCAGCAGTCCATTTTTGTATCTTTCCCCCGAGGAAACGATGAATATCAAGTGTGGTAAAAGCCTCCTGTGAGTCAGCTTCTCTTCGCAAGAAGTCAGGCGAGTGGCCCAGTACGTCGTAGCCATGATCATCTCCCCTTGCTACAGAGTCGTGCGGGGAGCGGGGTAGCTTGGACATTTTCCCCAGCTGCCTAGAACGTATCGCGGAAGACGAGGTTACTGTCAGACATTCGGAACAGAGCTGAGTGCGCCGAGCCGAGCCATTGGCGGGTTTTTGACAGAGACTTTGAGACAATGGATTCGGAGTACGAATATCGAAAAGCCGCGTGCCCGACGATTACATATCGCTGGTCGCGACTTCGCGTCCTTAAAGCAGGAGAGGGGTAAGCTGTACTTGGACGTCGTCCGCCACGACGTCTCGTCGAAGAACCTGCAGTTACAAAGCATTTGAAAATACTGTCAGACTGTGGGTTTCAAGACCCATTCTCGGCCGGTCTGTGTTCTTCGGAAGTCTGAGGTATGGATGAATGAATTGTGCTGATGCAATAGGACCCTGAATGCGGGGTCAGGAAGCACAATCTGGCACGATCAGGTGCTGGGGGTAATTGCCATTTTCGAATGTTATCTTGACGAGATCTCACTCTGGCGATGTCTGGACGCCATGGACAACGTCGACTCCCTGGCGTTGGAGGCCGTTTCCCAAAGCTATATGGGCTCGTAATTGTGGAGAAGAACCACTTAAAGGTGGCGGAGTCAGAAGGACGAAAGCTCCATGTTATCGACTCCGAGAACTGATAGGGTAGAGACCTCACGTGATGCGGAATGGAGACCCTTTAAATCAAGATTTGGACGACGCTCGGGCCTTTCTTCCTTTCCCCACTCTTCTTACACGCACTTTCGATTCCTTTAGATCTTTAATACATCCAATTTCTCCCAATAATGTCTACGAACGAGCACACAAAGCCCAGCGATGCGAAGCCTTCGCTGCCCATTTCAATTCCGATTCCTGCGAGAGGCAGAGTACGGTCCATGTCGGCCTCGTCTGGGTCGTCAGGGTCAACCAGCTCCTCTGAAATTCCGACTCCAGAGAGCTCATCCAGCTCCCTTAGGCCAACCATTCCTTCGCCTTCCACTTCGCCCATTCTTTCCCATTTCCTTGCCCAATCCCCCACTTTCAAGACGCCTACAAGTGCTACATTTCCCTTCAAACGGAAGTTTGGTCCGACCCCTGTGTTTGAAGGTGAAGCGCAGCCAGCTATGCTTCAGAAGCTTACGCTAACATTTTTTCCGAATTCCGAATTCCAGCTGAGGAAGAAGCTGATGCTGAAATACCAGTAGCGGCACATGCTCGCCGCGCGAGCGTCAATGTTGCTAATCGCTTTGTCAATGCACCAGCACCCTCGGCTCCAGAAACGCATAATGATCGTGGAACAAATCTTCTTCGAAGGCTCTCCCTAAGCAGCGGTGCCTTCGCAAAGGTGAGTATGTTTCACTTATAGTAATGTGGCGTAAAGGTATTCATCATATGACCATTTTCCGAAGCCACAGTTTGATTCTACTGGCCGTATTGCTTCTCCTCCCAGCCCCCCTCCGAATACGGCTGTAAGCCCGACCAAGGCTGCGCCTTTCGCGAACAAACCCCGCCGTTCTGCTACTGTTAGCATCGATGGTGCAAAGCCCCGCAGAGCACCCTCCCCAATGGGCGAAAGGATCCTGAAGGGTCATTTCGACGGTTTCAACTAGTCCTCTTTGAGTCCTTGCTTCTCGACTGCGATACCTTTTGCAAAATCCCTCACATCCGTTAAATCCATGATACCATACCCACCCCTGCTTCTTGGAGTTTAATGTCAGCAGCGCTTTCTGCTCGAGGACTCTTATCCTTGCATCACCTGTATCGATCATACGTTATTTCTGGACATTCCTGGTCGTTCTTCTACCCACACAATCGCCGCAGTACATTCTGAGGCGTTCCCTGCCCTTCTTTGGAGGCAGGAATGGCCAGAATCACAGCCTAATCAGGTTTATCCTCTTCAATCGTCACTCCTTGTATCATCACGTCTGACTCGTGTATCTTCCCGGCTTGGTGAAAGGTGTCTTGCGTAAGTGGACTCCTTTTGTGTACATCTGATATACAGACTGATGCATATCTCCGTAGTTGAAGCTCGCTGTTCCTATTCTGTTTCCCTAAGACCTTTGCTGCGCAGCTCTCATCCTTGTACCATCTATTTTTTTGGTTTCTTGTTCTTCCGTTTCAATCCCATGCGGGCTCAACTGTACGCTATTCAAAGAAGTATTTGTACCGATAAAGTGAATGCAAAATATTTATTCCCTGTCCTTTGAAACATCCCTATCTAAGTGTGTCCTACCTCCTCAAGTCGATCATATTATTTTCTCCCTATCACTGGCATCGGTCTCTTTGAGAAGATAACCTTTTTCTTGACGATAGCAGCGACACTCCAGCCTGCGCCAGATCCTTCTCCCTCGTTCCCAGATAAATCTGGACCTGACGCATGATTCTCATCTGCATCCAAGACCATGGCATCCTCATCAATCTCCTCCGACAAGCTTTGTTGCTCGGCGTTCCGCATGGGTCCAGTGCGGACTAGAATCGCATACGGCTTTGGGATAGTAGCTATCTTTCCTTCGAGCAGGTGGTGTCCGATGAGGAGAGTTGGTTTATTCTGCAGCGTGAGCGTGCACAGGAATAGAATGAAGGTCAACGCGTCAGTTTTCCCTGATGAAGGCGCGAGCTGTGCCAGCCACGTACCGTTGCTTCGTCGATTTTTAGCTTTCCCACTAGCTTGCCATCTCTCTCGCTCGGATGATTCAAGTCCACTTCCAGTAGACCCTGCAGTTCGATCAACATGTACTCGTCGTGTGAGATCTGAATTAGCCCTGGTGGGAGCTTCGGATTTGAGGAGGATGAGGAAGCAACAGTTATGGGTATAAGCATTGTCTTGTGGTCGACTTCCCAGCTGTGTAAGCGGCTTTACGCAGAGAAGTTCCAATTGAATGGATATGGCAGACCGAATTGTGCAAGGTCAAGGGAGAGTGTATGGCTGTGACGAGGCAAATGACATCGAGGACGTGGGAGTCAATTAGGACGCGACGCGACGCGTTGTTGTCTTGCGCTTGTCCCTGTCAGTACGCGGTCGTACGGCCATCGTGCCGCTGAAGCCCTCGCCGGGGCTGCTCAGTCCAGTCGAAGTTCAAGGTGTTAGTGGCGTCAAGAAAATGCCAAGTAAAGTCGAGGCAAAAGGATAAGAACCTTTGAAATCGGCTCCTAATTTTCTCAAAGCTGCTGTTTCCTCCGGGTATGCTCGGACATCGCCCCGATATTCGACTCAATTTCCAGGAAAACAGCTGAACCTGCAGATGTCCTGAGAGGTGGTCGGATATATTATGTGATTTATGATGTACTGATAGCAAATAAATGATAATCTAAGTGAGTAGGGAGTTTTGCGCCGAGCCTTCTGCATGGCATCAGCGACCTTCAGTCGCATCCAGAATTTTAATGAGCGGCCTCCTTTTCTTCGTCAGCGCCGACGACCATATGCCAAAGCTCTGGACCGTCTCTGATGAGAGCCTAGCCTGACGTTAGTGAATGAAAAAAGGTAAAGGCATGAACTCACAATGACCACTTCGACCGCAATCAGAGCAATGATGATCAGTTCCATCGAGTGTGTCGAAGACTGCATGGCAATCAGAGTTAGAAACGGCCAATTGCTCCTCGACACAATGCAACGGTTCGGACGTACCTCGGTGAGCAACTGACGGAGCATGGACTGCATGTCTGCAGTATAGGTAATCTTGTCGTTCAAAGACGATGTTCTGGCCTTCACTTCTAGAGCGTTTCTGAGAGAGGTAAAGTATCCTGCAAATGACGGTTGACATGGCGTCGAAATGGAAGAGAAATAGCAAGCGTACTCTCTAACTCGGGTTCCGCCCAGTAGAAGTCAGGAACTTCGCTGAAATTCTCATAACTGAGATTCAACTGCTGCCTAAACTTCATCAGCTCGCCAAGCTTCTTGATGAGCTGTATGCGGCTCATGCTGGGCTTTCCTGTCTCGGCCAGTGCATGGGGAAGGAGAGCCATGGACGTGAGGTATTTGTCAAAAGACACTTCGAGTGCTGACAGTGCCGTCGACCGGGCGAGCGCTTGGGAGAACGCATAGCGAGCAAGTAGGGTTTCTTGGGGAAGAACCATGGGCGGTATGTTCGTTGGCAACAATTCCGGTTCATTGAGAGGACCAGTTTGGCCGAGCAGTATCAAATCGCCCTGTAACCTCGTCTGTCTTTAGACAGCAGGAAGCCATTGTTGAGTCCAGTTCTGAAAGGACGTAAAATACGCACCACTCAACTCTATAGGATCAACCACGAAATCCAACTCTTCCGTCTCGGGCTCCTTGAGAGGCCCAACCTCAATACCGGGGGCGCGGTGGATGACCTCCTTGACGAAGCTATTCGCCGCTGACTCTCCTAGACCCCAACAGACCACAGTGCCATTTGCAAAGACGAAAACTTCGCCTTCTTTGCCTTCTGCGCCCCACTTTGGCACCCACCATGCCTCATGAAGAGCTTGCGAGCGAGGAGGAAGCTCAGGATGAGACCGCAATCGTGAAAGAATATATCGCTCTGCGGTGGCAATGGTGAAGATAGGTTGGATGTCGCCCCGCGTCGGTGTAGGGTTTGCGCGAATGGGAAGCGAAGCAGAGGCAGACCGACGCAGAGGTGTTGTCGACTTGGGCTTGGATTTCGCGTCAGATAGCGGATGCTCACTCTGGGAAGAGGCGGCCGCCTTTGTCCCTTGATATCGACATTGAGAATTCCATAGCCACAAAGGTACAGAGTTCGAGAGGTGCTGGTGCCTTGTATGTGCAATACAGCCGTTTCTGAATGCGCGAAGAGCAATGGAGGTCATTGTCGAAGAGGGCAAGTCGGCAAATTTCACATCAAAACGACTCAACGCCCACGTCAGATATTATGGCATCTCAATCAAGTAAATTTTTGTTATACTCGACATACATGCACGTACTTGACCTAGTACATGGAGATACCAAAGATGGCCTGGGGTAATTAATTTGAATATCTAGCTTTCACCAACATGCACCCAATGCGACGAGCAGCATAGAGCTACCCTGCCTCTCCCAGAACGACATCGCGAAACAAGACAAGTGACCATCGATAATGGCGCGGGGACCCTAACCGCCCATCCAATTCAGCGTCCTTTCTTCAGAGACCGAGTACGAACAACCATGGAGAGCACGAGCGATACAACAATATGGTGCCATCGCATGATACATGTGCAAAATCTAAAACTCTCATAAGCACTTGTCGGCGAGCGCTCATAAATGAAATCACTTACGCTAATCGAGACAGCCCCAAAAAAGGCTTCTCAAAACACCACCGCCCCCTGTCAGAGAGACGGTGGAACTGGTGCCGAGAGTACACAAAAAGATCAGAATAAGTGATCCTGCAAGCACCAATGGATTAGAAAAGACAGCCAGATAAAAGTTAGTTAGAGTAACTCACCGAACCGGTCAAAAAGGCAAACAACCATGTCGCCAAAACCTCCTGGCAGCAACCCATACTGCCGAGGAACACAAAGACCCAAAAGATCCAAATACCTGCCTCCTATACAATCGGGAGCACCATACTGAACCTTAGGTGTGTTATCAGTAAAACGAGCGACTCGGGTAACAAAATGATAACATACTCAGATGGTGGGGACCACGTCCAAAGAAGCAAAGTGCCTGGATTCTGTATTATATATGCCCACTTTCGGGCAGGTCAAAAACCCCATCGGCGTGTGATAAGATCGATCGCAGTCGGCAGCAGCTCGCCGAGATAGGGGCTAGCACGGTAATTAACGTGTCAAGGACTGTCAGGGAGTTCAAGTAAATTCAATCCAAGTAGAGCAACTGGCTTTAACAGATAACGAATACATGAAACGTTCATTTGGTATTAGCTGTCAAACCAACCAGCCTGTATCATCTCTTCTGCTAAACCCGACCACTCCCTTCGTCGGGCCTTGCGACCAGACAGCTCTGTTGCGAATCTGGAAGACAATATCATTCAATACCATTCAACTTGTTCAGACAATAGAAGAGATTAATACCTTAAGCACTCGTCCAATCTCCATCTTCCTCTAGCGTCTTCGCCGCTTGGTCCATCCGCTTCTTCGCCAGTCCATGCCGGGGTAAAAGGCAACCCAGGGCACATGCGTCTACTTAAAGCAAAGATCATGCCAGCGATAAAGGCGTCCTGGGCTCCAACCTCGTCCACCACTCCATCGTCATCATGATCCCTTCCCGGCCGTTCAGTTCCCTGGGAGTCATTATCGTCCTCTTCGGTTGTAGTCATGGTTGTGTATTGACTGCTTTCATTCGTTCCTTGTCCCTGACGCGTATGCGAGCGCGCCCTGTGGTACGGATGTTGGCTCTTGTCACTCTCGTCGCCAATGTCAGACATGTAATGGCTGCCAAGAGCCGTGAAGGCTTGTGAGGATGGCGTCCTACTCCTGCCATCCGCCCAGAATTCGCTGCCGCTTCTCACTGATTGGACTTCAGTTACGTGAGCTGGAAAAGGCGTCCCAAGGCGACTGTCTGGCTCCCTTGGCAAAGGCGCCGGCGGTCGTTCTTCGACCCAGCCAGAGCTTTGAAAATATTCCTTTGTGGGCAAAGATAAGACGGCACCTCCGTCTTTCCCCCAGTGCGCAACAAGCAAGGCATGTGGTGGAGCAATAGAGGCCAATGAAAGGAGGAACGCGCGAGGGCTAGATTCAAACTGCGGTGAGTTCGCTTGTGCATAGTGCTTATTGAAGAATATCACATCTGCATGTGGTATAAGCTGGCACGGAGATCAGTATAAGATTTCGAAATGCGGTAAAAGAGACTGGACATACTGCTTCTACACCTTGCCGTCCTTTACGCCCGACGTCTACGCTAAAGACGCAATGGCTTCTCCATTTCCTTTCCCGTGCAAGGCCATCTATACCCGTCATATTGCTCAGTGTCGTCTTCACCGACCTGCCTTCGAAATGTAGCCAGTCAAAAGGTGCTGGACTGTTTGGGTTATGTAGCATAGGCGTGGCTGGAGGCCTGGATCCTACTTGCGACGGTCTCGGAGAAGGAGCAGGAGGTGCAAGTGAAGAAGGGATATAATTTGGAGTAGTTGGGGTTATTGTAGGTGTAGTCTGGGGATAGTTCTCTGGCGCAAGTAAAGGTCCGAGTATGGATACGAAATCCTCATGAGTGATGTCAGGGAGCGGATTGTGATTAACGACGGTTTTCGTGTTATCGTCCACTGGGAAATAACGTGTTTGAGAAGAGGCAAAATAGACAACGAAAACATACCTGAATGAAGAACCCAGGCGCTTGGGACGCCTGCATCGCGCCAGATCTTGCAGTACTTCGTAATGACACCTTCATTCTCAAGATCCTTCAATATCATCCGACCTTCTTCATTACCGCTCAAAGGAGCGACGAGGACAGCTTCTACGGAAGGGAACTGTGCTATAAGTGATAGAAGCTGCGAAACTACTTGAGCCAGACTTCATCGAAGGGAAATGAACTGGAGGAAGGGTACACACCATATTCGCAGACCCGCCCCTCGCTTTCTCAACAGAATGAGCGCGCACAACCGTAGATGGCGCAGGATGACATGGTAAGGACAATGTATGTGTCAGGAAGAGCGTTCCAGACGCGACAATACGTAGTGGCTTGAAGGGGGGAAGATTATACTGGTATTGGTTGTCATCAGATCGTTCGCGTCGTAACCTCGTCATTCTGAGTAGCCGTTGCAGGGTATCAATCGTGAGTAGAGTCCTCGTTAGATATTCAAGAAAACAGGAAGAAAACGTCCAAGAAAAATGAGGTAGAAATTATATGAAACGGCTTGGCCTCATGTTTGTTTTTGGCAGATGCACGACGTCAGGGTACAAGGTCGGAGGGAACGACCATTTTCCCGAGATATAACTTTAAGGTTAGGCTCACCTCTTGATCATGACTACCGCCGGGATTCCTCGATAACCTGCTGAGTAGCATTTATCCCATTTATGAAATGAAGGAAAGTCGTTATTCGGTCGTGAAGCATCTCATGACATCTATCGCCGTCTATTATACTTTTGAAAGATCAGGGGCTGTCAAGGCATCCGAACACGCCCCCTATTAAAGGGTCTACTGCATCTCGACATCTCCGTCCCCATCCTCGCTGCCATCGACACTCTCCCAGTCGTTTTCCCCATCTTCCCCTTCGTCTTCGTCCTCTAAAGAAGATGCAGGGATGCCCAGAGAGTCGAGTTTCGATATCAGTTCTTTGACATGGTCTAATAATGGTTTGTCTGGATGCTCTTGATTGCGGTGAAGCTTCGCCAATGAATGTCATTATAATGAATTTCATGTAAGGACCCAGACAATAGACTCACCACTTGACAGGTCTCGAGACAGTCTTTAGCATCTTTACCAAGCTCCTGCCACGTTAGGTCGTCCAATGTACCTCCATTTTCTTGAGCTTGCTCGGCCATCATATAGAAGCACCACCCCTCTAGATACCATGCTTCGACATCCTGGTCGTCAGTGGACATAATACCGTGTAGCACAAGCAGGGCTGGGGTATAGAGGGATAATTCGAGGAATAGCTTCACAAGGGCTAATCGTGTTGGGATTGGCGGTAGTTTAGGATCATCTAAAAGGAGCTTCAGATCAATCATTCAAGAAAAAGCACAGGAAATGGACCTACGCACCTAGATCGAGGTCCTTCCAAGTGGACCATGCTTGTTCAAGGCACTGTTTAGCATCGTCGGGTCGAGATTGTGACATCCGCACAGACGCAAGAGTTTGCAGTGCTTCCGGGTTCCCTGGATCTGTCTGAAGGGCGAGCATGAGCAGATCTTCGCAAGTCTTTTCGGCCTCTGGCTGATCACTGCAAAGAATATAATCATCAGGCCAGAGGGTCAAGTGCACGGGTAAAATACCTACCATAAATCATATTGAGGGTCCATCCAAATTTCAACTTGGCCAACTAAAGCCCGGACGACATTGCCTTTCAGCTCTGCCTCATCCTTCAATCCTTCTTCACCAGCACGATCTTTCCCTTTCAGTTGGGCTAGCAAAATATTGACAGCAGCCTGGTAGTGTTCTAGAGCCAGCCTAGGGTCATCATCACTAAGTTGAGCGAGGTATAGATGTGCTGATGGCGGAGGTGTAGCAGGAGCATCAGGGTGTGGAGGAATCAGGGCTCGGAAAGCCTATAAAGCATTTGATCGTCATACAGGCCAGGTAGAATACACTTAAAAGTACCTCTTTAGCGGCGTCAAGCTCTCCTGTCTCTAGCAGAGCAACCCCAAGCATCTCTTTAGCTTCAGCATTTTTTGGATCTTGTTCCAGTATCCGGCGAATAAATCGCAAAGCAAGTTCGTAATCGCATTGCACAATTAAAGATTGTGCTTTCTCAAGTAATGCAGGTAGCGAAGGCGTCTGAGTGGTCGGTGTGCTTTGTGCAGATGGCTCCTGAGTTGCCTTTGAGAGTGCTTTCTTCTGTGTCCTCGTCCGGCCCATGGGTGACTGCAGTAAAGATTTTGGAGATCACGTGGGCGTAGTAAGTACTTGCATTTGGCGGAGTTGAACACACCGCTTGATTCTTCCACTTCGTTCAAAGTCCATGCCACATCACTGCAACCTGTAATACTCTGTCAGCGACTCCAGCTGCTCAAACGATGCAAACGAATTCTTGAAAACTGGGACAGTCATAACGAATTTTTCTTGTTGTATACTATCTTGCACTATGAGCACGAATTCCCCGTGCCTTTTCGAGTACCAGTCTCCTGGAGAAGTGAATGACGATGCCTTGTTCCTCGAACGCCTCGACACCTTCATGGAAAAATCTCTGAATGAAATCAAGGCATTTGCTGAGCGCGAGATGCGTCCATACGATGAGGTCTTTGGAGACCCTTTCATCGGTATGCAATGCTTTCTGACCAACTGACTTCCGGTAGACCAGACGATGTATCGCTCAGTGGCACGCTAAATATCTGTTCCAACCACACTTGTCACCTTCAACAGACGAATTGTCCTCAGAAAGTCCCAACCGAATCGCACAAGGTCGGTCCTCCTGTGCTCATTGGGATTCATCTCATTCTTCCGTCAGTTCGAGCTGTCCTGTGTGATACTTCACGCATTTTAGAGAATTTATCCTCTATCGCAGGCGTACAATCGTTCGTTTTAGCCGTAGACCCGACTGAACCTTCCGATGGAGGCTTTTTAGGTGGTTCTGTCGTTGGTCGCGAATTCTGGAGAGGATTGAGAGGTGGGGGAGAACATGGTGCCAAAGCATTCAAAGCACACTGTAATGCTCATCTTCAGAACACTGTCACGGACAGAGGGTCTTCGCAACCACCAACAGCTGGACGACGGTTCTCAACACCTTCCCTACCGAATGCAGCTTCTGCAAAATCTATCAAGAATGAGTTGTACGAAGGTGCCCGTAGCGCATTAAGGTCAATGTCAGTTATTGTTTCGTATTCTGCAAAGCTGACTACCGCCTTGTATAGACTCGCAAGTGGCATCCGTAATGCGGAAATGAAGTGGTCCAACCCTGAAAGGCTGGATGTCTATGGTGTTCGATTGGTTGGTTGGCCAGAAGGCATACCAGCTCAAAACCCTTCATCCCTGAAAGCGGGTCAGAATAAAGCCTTACTTGAGGCCCTGCAGAGCGGCTCGATGAGATTCGAACGGTCTAACGATCCGACCAGACTGAGGCCTCCGGCCCAAGTCTCCGATCCCAATGAGGAAGACGCGGCTGAAGATTTTTCTTGGGCTTATGATGCTGATGCTGGACTGAATTCACCCCCTCGACCGGAACACGCCACTGTGACCCCCTCGGATCCACGTCCTGCTAAACAATATGTATTTGTCGACTCTCGCCCGCGCCTGCCCGTCGCATCAACAAGTGAGTCAGCAGCCGAAAAGAATCCTTGGGGTATGGGACCAGTGCGTGCGAGTGAGGTCGACCCTGTGTTAGCGAAAGAGAATCCACGACCTGATGGATATAATGGACATGCCATGGACAGAACTTTGCAAGACCAATCTGAATCGGTTTCGGAGAGACCTAGAAAACGACCGAGAAATGAGGAACCTGGAGGATCAGGTATTACTTAGAATATGTGCTTTATATTAGCTAGGCTGAGATATACTTACTGACATTTACAATTTCATCCATCGTACCGGAAAGCCTACCAATGAGGTGTGAAATGAAAAGTCACATCAGGTCTGTCTCATCGATGCCTGCAGGCTGCTTGCACTGTTGTTCCGGATGCACGCCATAAATAACGGAGAACTTGCCTCGGTTACCAAACCCCACCTCTCCTTTTCTGACCGTGAATATCCTTGTTGGATATCCACTTTCGTCACCCACCGCCATGTTCTCATCCATCTTTTCGTGAGTCTTGGCTCTTCGTATGTCAATCGCAACCGTGTCAATATTTAATTAGCACCGCGCCGCCTGTCGATCCTCATGCGCCGAATTTCAACTCAGTCTCATCGAGATATCCTGACAACGAGCTTTTTGGCGAACTCGAACCAAAGGACAACGAATGGGCTTGTGCGGGCGGCTTCGTCACCGAGACGCAGACCTTGTATGTCATTACAGAAGACGGTACATCGGTGATGTGCCAAGTTATCCATTCCTCAGTTGGGTGAGCCCTTTCGTTTTATCGATCTCAGCCAATTCGCTAACCACATAGCCTTCACTCTTAGTTTGTGGTACCCTACCATCCAGTTTACTTGCAAGATCGCAAACCCAGCCAAGGGCGAGAAGACGTGGAAGTCGATCAATGTGAACAACTTCGTTACTCCACCGCCTGGGTACGATAAACGCTCAAGCAAGGCAGACGAGTACTCCATATTGTTCAAATCAGATCCTGGCTCTGAGTTCCCAGACACAGTCACCATTCGCGCCAACCTTGGACAGGACCTTCAGGTCTCGTTGGAAATTAAACGACCCGCCTCAGTTCCTGGCTTCAAGGTCGGAAAGGGCCCTGAAGGAGGTTTTTCTTACTTTGGGACGGACCATCGCAAGGCAGATGGATATGTCGTCCACCGCTTCTGGCCTCGCTTCCAAGCTACTGGTCACATCATCCGCAGCGGCAAAGCAGAGCAATTCGAGGGCTCAGGCATGTTCTCGCATGCCATCCAAGGAATGCGACCCAATCTTGTTGCGACTGCCTGGAACTTTGGGCACTTCCAAAGCAATGAGCTTGGCGGCGTGTCGGCTATCCAAATGGAGTTCAAGACCACAGATGCGTACGGTAAGCGAGGCGCTGGCTCTGGCGGAGTTGTTGTGAACGTCGGTTCTCTCGTAATCGGGAACAAACTGGTCTCCATTACGGCTGAGACGAACTGGCCTGGCGAAGAGCATTCAGGGAATCTTATCTCGCGGACGACGCATCTCAATCCAGAGAAAGACCCTGACACTTCCTACCCCAAACCAAACGACATTCTTTTCGAGTGGAAAGGTCCTTCTGTCGTTTCCGATGCTCCTGGCACTGTGGAGGCGAAGTTGCAAGCCGACCTTGGGACCGTCGCGAGTCCTAAGGGCCTGATTGAGAAGGTCGATGTCCTCGCTGAAATTCCATACGTCCTTAAAGTCGCCGTGAATTACGTTGCGGGAACCAAGCCTTATATCTATCAGGTACTATTCATCTCCACAGCTTGTCACTCATCGCCTAACCTACTCCTTTTGACAGTGGATCAACCCCACAAAGCTTTCGATTACAGGCCCTGAGGCTCTGGCGCCTGGCTTGTCGTCTGGCGTGGAGGTGCAAGGCCTGCTCTACAATGAGGCCACGTTCATTTCTTAGAAATTTACTTTGAGAATATCCTGTTAATGTACATAGACTTGTAATCCGAATAACAACTGCAGAGGCATCACTGCGGAATGTCAAATTCCGCAGAAGTGAGGACAACAGAACACCTTTTCCGTCTGACACGGAGATATCAAGGGTCTTATCAGAAAGGAACCTTGCTCTGAGTCACTTGATTGTCGAGATCTTCCCCGCACGTGTATTGTGAGGCTTGGAATGAGATCAGGGCTGTCGAAGACGCAGCAACGGTTCCGGGGAATTTGACTTTGGAGTGAAACTGGCAAGTTCTACAAGGACGGGTACACGTCTTCCTTATGTTGTATCATGAACCATGTTGCGTCGCATAGTCCGCATCTCCCCTAAGCCCTTCCTTCGCCCAGCCGGCCGAGTACATTCTCAATACTCGACGCTGACGTCGCTGCCAAGGTTAGACAGGAGACAAAGCTCACGAGGATCACCAACTTATAGGCCAGGCGTCCATAACTCCCTTCGACATCCAGATCGCCAGCTACCCTTATCATCTCCCAAACTCTCTGCCGCTTTCCATTCGACACCACGGAACCAAGGGATTCCAGTAATAGCCTTCTTTGCGTCTATTTTCAAGGTAAGCTATCAATTTTGACCTATCTGCGCATCCGTCTAACGTCTAGCGCAGGCTTCGACGGGCTTAGAATTGGCTCGCACAGCCAGTCGAATAGCGCTCACTTTCATTCCTTTGATATGGCTGAAGAATAAAAGATCTCAGCGGATCATCAAATATGCTGCTTTGCATGGTTTTCCGACATCGGAGGAGCACAAGCAGAAGCATCTGACGAGGATCCGTAGGAGGACCCTACTTCTGCAAATTTTGCTCGCGATACCGATCTCTATCTTTTGGGCAACCATCGTAGGCAGCTTGGAACAGACGCCCCTGACAGGCAGGTATGTTGGTTTCACTGTCCGCGTTGTTGCAATGATGAGTACTAACGCGTCGTGCTTTAAATCAGATGGCGGATGATTTTGCTTTCTCCAGAAGAAGAGGACGAGATCGCAGCAAAGCTTGCTGGCGCTGGCTGGTACAACGCGGTAGGCGAGATTCTCGCTGAGGAGGGCTCTCCAAAGGTCATCCCTCCCTCAGATTGGAGATATCAATGGGTTCATGATACTCTACGTCGACTTGAATCCAGTATTCCCGTCTTAGCGCGAGAACAAGAATTATGCCCCAACTGGACAGAGGGCGGAGAAAACTCAATACCCCTCCCACCTCCGGCAGAATACCCCCTCAGGCCCCGCCCGCGAGCTTCTGAGTATCTTCGCTGGATATGTGATAAAATGGCGAAGGGCGACTCTATGCTCGCTCCCAGTGGTTCAATACCTGGAGCCCCATACTCTCTACTTGTGGTCGAAAATCCCGACTCTTCAAATGCCTTTTCATACGGGTTTGGACCGGATGGAGGAAGTGGCATTGTAGTCTATAGCGGTTTTCTCGACGAGATCTTCTCCAAGTACCCTCCGCAGTATGAGGAGCAATCGCCCCCTCCAAAGACCTTTTGGCAATCATTGTTCGGTGGTCTGTTTTCCTCCTCTCCAGCACGCCCGGCTCATCCGACGCCAACGGCGGAACAGACAGCAGAGCTCGCCATACTCCTAGCTCACGAAATGGCTCATCTACTTCTGGCTCATCATCTGGAAAGTTTGTCCGGCGTCAACGTCATCATACCTGGTGCTCTCTCGATAGTCGCGGACATCATTCGCGTTGTGATCTTCCCGGTCACCATGCTCTTCGGTCCCTTCGTGAACGACGCAGTAGCTGGCTTAGGCAAAGTCGGTTCTGGCGAGGTTTTGAAGATCTCCGAATCGTGCAGTAGCGCTAAGCAAGAGATCGAGGCTGATGTTGTATCTGCAAGGTTTGTCGTGTCGTGATACCCAAAAAGTGATACTTCGAGTTGACAATGTGTCTCATAGGTTGCTAGCGCATGCTGGCTTTGATGCACGAGATACAATCAGGTTCTGGGAACACCGTTCAGGTGAAGATGTTGAGTGTGCCAAGCCCGGTGTCAAGGCTCCAGAACCGCCTAATCCCAACGCGGCAACTCAGAAAATTGCCAGACAAATCATGGGAGATCAGAAAACGCACCCCGTCGGCGAGTTGAGAGTCAACTGCCTCAAGGAGGAGTTAGCCCGTTGGGAATCAGAGAGGCGAAAAGCTATTTCTCAAGTCTCGAAACCTGATTAGATATTTCTTTCAGATTGGAGGGTTTTATCGCACCGAACAATCCTTTTTGTGTTCCTTATCTTTGTATTAACTATATCATATTCTTCTGTAACGCTAGCGCATTTATCTCGTCGTATCTTACCAGGAAATCCCCACCACTCAGATCTTACTCTCTTTCATCGCTTCCAAATATTTCAGTATGTAGTCGAATGCAATGACAAATCAGTCACAGCTGGAAACTTAACCAGGTATTTCCAAGGTATACTACTTACAGGCTCCAGGGAGCCTTGATGCGTTTGATTTGAACTCTGCAACAAGTTGTGAGATTGTACATGCGAACGACGTAAAACATTGCGGAAGACATATGAACTACAAATACAAATGGTGTCTTTCAGTGCTCTCTATTCATATAACTGCCCTTGCATTCTTCGAGCCATATGTCTAGACCCTGACGAAGAAATACAAGTATGCCAGCTTTTTGAGCTTGTTCACACTTTCGTCATCCGCCTTGACCACTTTCTCGTCATTGAACAACACCCATTCATCTCCTTCATCTGTCTTCTTCCTGATATGTGCAACATAATGTCCTGAATGAACTGAAGGTCCTTTGTGTGAGATGAAGGCGATGAGCTTATATCGTGCGGGAACATCTTTGGCCCCTGGGAGTTGAGCTGGACCAGAGGGAGATTGTGAGGCAGGCGCAGAAGATTCTTCACCAGTATCATCAGGGTGATTGAACAGCCACTCCACAGCGCGCTCTGCATTACCGCCCTGGAATCCACATGAGTTCAGTGGCTTATCCGACGGAGAGATGGAATGTCATGACTCACAGTTTCACGTAATGCTTTCCTCGCCTGCGCGCTGCTGAAGCCCATATCGGCGAGCATGGCTACCTGCTCGGGATTCGGCTCGGGCCCAGTCCCACCTGTGGCAGCAGCCGAAATTTGAATGGGCGAATCGATATCTGTACAGGTCAATTTGGTGAAATGAAGCTCACAAAGAAACTGAAGGCAGTTTGAACGGACCAGGGTCATCCATATGAGCAAACAACCATTCCATAGCCGCTTCAGCATCGCTATTTCCGGTCGCTAGAAGAGCCTTCTGACAGCGAACAGTGGGGAACCCCATCCCTTCCAGTTGAGCCATAGCCGCTTCATTGAATTGGGGCAAAGAACCTCCTGCGGCGTCGTTTGGTAATTCCGACTCTCCTGGCTGAACTCCCCTTCCCATGTGTCTCTCTGTGAATAGAAGTTCATCGTTCTCGGGCAGCTCTACGGGAATATCTGTAGAGTATTGTTAGACTAACGGATAGAAGGAGGATTCACGCCACAAACCCAGTTTAGCAGGGACCCAATTGACGAGCTGGAATTTCTTCGCGTGCACGACCAAGACCTCCGGGAGAGATGCGAATTTGCTCTGCCTATGAGACGAATACTGGTCAAGGACCATTCATCACTGAGGTTCAAAACGACACTCACTTTATCGCGTTGATGTTCTTTTGGCAGGCTGGACAAGCATACTCCAAACCTTCAGGCTCTAGCATGTGGTCCATACATTCCGTCAGTTGCACGCCTTCGTAGAGCGTCTTTCCTTCGGCATCTTTGCCTTTTTCGCGAGCAGGAACAGCGACAGAGACAACGTCAGTGACGTCAGTCCTATAACGGACTCGATCGCACGACGTGCACTGTAAACGTTGTTCACTAGCAAAAGTAAAGACGGTGGTCGGATCTCAGAGACAAAGATTTAATAAAAGGTCATAACAATGCGAAAATAAACGACCACATACCTTGTTCACTACGCTCTTTATATTTTTGTCCGTCTCTACGCAAAACAGTGATAAGGTGTGTGAAAAATTCCTCTGCATCTTGCTGCCTCATTGTGGCGAATTCTTCATGACCCTTTCCGATGAGTGCTTTGAAACTAGTTGGCTTGACACCAGCCTGGAAAACGGGCGTGGGGGAAGGATGCTGCAGTCCTTCACCCGTTGAGGTATCGCTGGTCGTAAAACCTGTAGGGCCTCCAGCAGGACGTGCAGGGTGAGAGTATCGTCCACTCAGAAGGCCATCGGCAACCTTGCGCATCTGACACTCTACGCAATCAGCTGGAAGTGGGACTGTGCAAGTTTCGGCATGTCTGTCAACTTGGTTTGAATCGTTGTACCGTGCCTGGAAGCTTGGCAAGGAGAAGACAGTTTGTAACACAGAAGCCATATAACAGCTACATGGACTGGTCAATTTCGTCATATTTCGGACGTACTGTCACTTTACCTATTGCCCAGATTGGATAGTCCCGTCAACCCTGCACCAAAGACAGGTTGGAGTGCCTTCCCTTCTTCGTCGGTGAGGGAAAAGTCATATTTCAAGTTTTGCTCGATGTTCTGATCTAGTTCAGAAAGGAGACCCAAGAAGAAAATAAACCACTCACCAGTTCCGTCATGCTCTTCTCGGTCTTCTTGAGCGCTTGAACGTTGATACCAAACGATGCAAGGTGGGTCGCTAGATCAGGGTCTTGCTTTGAATCGTTGCAAATGTAGCAGTAGACATCTATGCAAGATCGTGTGTGTTCACAACGATGTCAAATAAGACTACGAAATTCCACTTACCTGCGCCCCCTTCGGGCGTGATTGTTCCCAGCTTTACGCTGACTGGATGGCCCGATGCCTCAAAGTGTGCAAGACCGTGACCATTTCCTTCAATTCCACCCCACTGCTGTCTGCCGCAGCCAAGAGAACCGCAAGTGAGGCAGAGCCACAGGTTGTCCTTAAGATCGCAAGAATTGCAATGGGCAAGACCTGAATATATTATCAGGCTATGCAATAGCAGAAAGAAGATAGAACTGACCTGAAGCTGCAATAGGACCGGAAACAAATTGTTCAAGTGTGAGGGTGTGCTCGCAGGCTGTGATTTCCTCTTCCCAAGCCTTGACTTCAGATTGGCGCGCGGATGACATGGACTGCATTACGCCATCGACCAACGCTTTCACCTACACTGCGCGATGAGCATCCGGTGGACTGCCTAAATTATCGGACGCACCTTTGAGTTTGTTAAAGCGGCCGGTATCTCTTGTCCCCTCTCTGGATCACAATTCCAGCATTTGACAGTACTGATCCATTCGTATTTGTCCTCTTCACGTTCTTCGGTAATAGCAAGCTTGGTCATCTTTGCTGGGGGTTCTCCTTCTTCGCTCTATCTAATGGCTTAGGATGCACTCGTCTTTGGTAAACCGGAATACGAACATACGCGCTGAGGTGAAGGGGCGGGTTTGGGCCTCCTCTTTATATTCAGGGTATATCGATGACCAGATTTCTGGACGTGGGTGCGGGCATGATGTCTCAAGGTGTCTAGACATCCTCCGTTGAAGCAGGTCAGGCAGACATCAATGCCATCGGGACCGTCCTGTGTCTGAATGAGATACTGTACTCCAAGGATTGTCCTGAAAGGATTACATGCCTGATTATCGAAACACTGGGTACATTCTTCGCGATGAACGCTTTGAGAAAGTCTCGGTGGCTGCAGATCGGCGATTTTGTCTGTGTGAGGGCAACTCATGGTCGATGGGGATGAAGATAGATTATGAAAGTGACATTAACCGCAGTGACTTGGGGAGTCTGAAATCACGTGCATTGAAACACGCGTTCGCGACGCGCGTCGGACCCAGTGACACTGACACTCATCATGACGCCGATACCCGAATGATCTTTTCTCTTCACTACAACTTGGGTGCGTAAGGGTTTTCTTCTATATTTACAATTTCCCAGCAGCGTTACTTATTGTAATCTGTAGGACGTCTTGCCCGCACAATTACTAATTCAGATCATGGAGATGTATTCCCTTCGGAGCAGGGATTCCTTCTGATCTAATCCCAACGGAATTTGGATAACTGGGAAACTCGTTTGACAATGACATTCTGTGGTCATGGGTTCTAAGGGTCTCCGTATTCTCCACCGACGAGGCTTCTATATCCCATGGCTCAGGGATATAAAGCCTTTCTCTGACTCTCAAGCAGTCAAATCCTACCACAGGATACCTACTATCAGTCTCAATGGCCACTTACACTCACAAGTTCGATACGGAAGCCTACAAGGGCGATGTAACCATACACACAGGGTACGTCTTTTGCACTTGCAAACTTCGAGTAGTGAACAAGCTCTGACAACATGTTCAATCATACCTGCAGCTTGTTCATTGGTGGCAAGTGGGTCGAACCAGTCGAAGGCGGAACCATTGAGTGAGTTTAATCCACTTTCCCACTGCGCAAGGTCTTTGCAAGTTAGGCGAGCACGGAATTCGATAGTCATGTGTCGACTTCCCGCCGTCTTCTAATGACCATACCCGCATTTGTCCGTATGTGGGGAAACGTCTCTAACTGGATTCTTCCTTGGCAGTGTTGTCAATCCTGGTATGTTTTCTCCGCTGTCAATTGGACCAGAGTGCAAAATTACTGACTGCCCATATTGCAGCTACTGGCAAGGTCATCACCAAGGTCTCGGTGGGAACAAAGAAAGATGTCGATCTTGCTGTCCAGGCTGCGAAAAAGGTGAGGATCATTGCAAATTATCGAGGTTCTGCCAGGAAAGAGTGCCAACAGGCGTGGGTGGTGTGGAAGTTTGGGCTTCACCTGTTTCGTTTTCGGATCTTCCTTGAACACCTTCAGCGATGAGCTGTTGTATGTTCACTTTCTGATTACTCCTTTATCAGGCCTTCAAAGAAAGTTGGGGTTACAA
This sequence comes from Gymnopilus dilepis, assembly GCA_002938385.1. Classification (NCBI taxonomy): domain Eukaryota; kingdom Fungi; phylum Basidiomycota; class Agaricomycetes; order Agaricales; family Galerinaceae; genus Gymnopilus; species Gymnopilus dilepis. Next base: position 110,380 of record NHYE01005665.1, read on the forward strand.
GTGCCCTGGGGGGCAGAGAGGCAGACTCCTCTACCGTCTTGCAGAACTAATGGAAGAGAAGATCGACGAATTCGCTGCTCTGGAAGCTTTAGACGTCGGTTTGTACTTCCATGATATCATTTCATCTTATCAGCCTTGTCATTCTAATTTTGTATTAGGCAAGGTGTTCGGGAACGCAAAGACCCAAGATATAAGGGGATGCATTGACACCATCAGGTACTACGCTGGCTGGGCCGACAAAGTCCAGGGTAAAACTATCGAGGTTTGTCTTTAGAATCTTATCTACTAGTCCACGCTAAAATAGGAACAGGTCAGGGAAAGCAAATTCGCATACACAAGGCATGAGCCCTACGGTGCTGTTGTAGGTCACCCTTCGAGATATGGTGAATGACTAAGATACTCAAGACTTTCTTTACTATCTAAGGGTCAAATTATCCCATGGAACTTCCCAATGGTGAGTTCTCTGTCAACTTCAGAAACTGACCATGTGGTTGCTAATTCATACGGTTAATGACAGGGCATGGCCGGTTGGAAGATCGGACCTGCTCTCGCTACCGGCAACACCATTGTCTTGAAGCCTTCAGAGTTGACGCCCTTGACTGCTCTCTTACTCGCCGACTGTGTCATCGCGGCCGGCTTCCCTCCTGGTGTCGTCAACATCGTTAACGGCTATGGTAAGTTCTCTTCACAACTCTTCGGCATCGAATGCTTACTCAATTTCTTCAGGACCTGTCGTTGGCCAGGCTATCACTGAGCACCCTGATCTCACCAAGGTTGCTTTCACTGGTAGCACTCTTGTTGGTAGGAAGGTGCTGAAGGCATCAGCCGAGTCCAACTTGAAGGTCGTTACCCTTGAGCTGGGAGGCAAGAGTCCGACCGTCATTTTCGACGATGCAGACCTTGCGCACGCCATCAAATGGGCGTCTTTCGGCATCTTGTAAGTACCAGGTCGTTCCTTCGTCGAAGCTCAATTAATCCCGTTGTTGTAGCTTCAATATGGGTGGGTTATGGTGGGACAACCGATGCTTCATTGCTTACTTGTTGTTGTAGGCCAATGTTGCACAGCTGGCTCCCGTATCTTCGTTCAAGAATCGATTTACGATACAGTCCAGGCGAAATTCATTGAATACGCCAGTGGTCTCACCAACAAGACAGGTGATCCGTTCAAGCTCGACACCCAGCATGGTCCTCAAGTCTCACAGACTCAGTTCGACGTAAGTATCAAGCGCGGAGACTGCTACCACTCACTGGTATCTAATCTCGCCATCTACCCTGTGTCTAGCGTGTCATGAATTACATTGAATCTGGCAAGGCAGACGGTGCCAAGGTGCTCGTAGGAGGCGAGCGTGCAGGCGAAGAAGGCTACTTCATCAAGCCCACCGTCTTCACAGACGTCAACCTCGACATGAAGATCGCCCAAGAAGAGATTTTCGGCCCCGTCTGTTCTCTCATCAAGTTTAAGACAGAGGAGGAGGCCATTGAGATGGCGAACAACACTTCCTACGGTCTTGCCTGCCACATCTTCACTAGCAACGTCAGCCGAGCAATTAGGGTGGCTCATGCTCTCGAAGCCGGCAGCGCATGGGTATGTTACAATTCAAAAATTTTGTGGGAAATTGGGCTCATCACATTTGGCAGGTCAACTGTGCTCAAACCACAGAAGTTAATGTTCCATTCGGAGGGTATAAACAGTCGGGCATTGGACGCGAATTGGGAGAATACGCGCTCGAGACGTAAGTTTACGCTCCAATTGGTTGCGTACTGACTCGATGCTCACTGCCCCGCTTCCCAGATACACTCAGGTCAAGGCTGTTCACATTCAAGTCGAAGATCAGTAAAGTTGGAAGTCATAGCCGTGTGAATTATGCCCGCGAGCCTAAATGTAAATGTAGAATACCATTCTGAATGAACCCGCATTATCGCATACGCAGTGGCATTTGCTGAATAAGTTAAAATACATACACGGTGTTCTAGTACAGCATGCGGACACATAACTAAAGAGCGATGTTTCTTCTCGCGTCAAGGAGCGAATGGGTCTACTAGTAAACTGCAAAGGCTAGTCCTCTACCACAGTCGTCTTGTAACGTCTAACGAGCCTCGTGTTGCGTGCCCCGTCTGGATGCTCCTCAACTTCCTGAACTATTTCGTAACCCCATACCCTCGGAAGCACGACGATCCAAAGCCAGTAATACAGGCCGCACAGCTAAGCCGATTCTTGAGCTCCCCAAGATCAAGCATAAGTATTAGAATTCGGACTCACCAAAAGAAGGACGATTCCAGCTACACAATATCTGGGGACGGATAGTCAGGAGAGTTCTGATTCACTGGCACTGCGGGAACTTACGTTGCGTACCAAAACGAAACATCAGCATGTCCTGGCTCTGGTGGTACCCTAGACGCGCTGTTATACCAATGGGGTTTACAGGCGGGATGGACTTTACTTACCATGGTAAAACAAGGAGAAGTATGCAAGAGACGAGATAAAGAAGAATCACGATATTCTGGGCTTGAAAGGCTGCAGGTTCCTTGCCCTCTTGCCGCCTTCTCTTCCTCAGGATCCAAATGCCAAGTGCCATTGCACAATGGAAGACCTTTGCGTATAAATCAGAACACGTCCACTTCTCCGTACTCCTTGATATCTGAGAAGCCGCACCAAGTTTGGATAGGACGCCAAATCCACGACAAAGTTGAAAGCATCTTTGGCGGGCAATGCTACCAAGACCAAGATGGTCAAAAAGCCCTTCAGAGCTACGGGAGCAAGTGGAGTTCCCAGAGGCTTGACGGAAGTAAAGAAGGCTGGATATGGAAGCAAACCCTGCCTAGCCACTTCGCGGATGATGCGAGCCTTGCAAGCAGGTTGATACTTTGTGAATAGACGGGAATGACGCAGACAGCGTACCTGTCCTATCGTCTGAAGGAAAGGATGTACGTATTCGGAGTGAGAAAGACATCAAGATCAAGCAAGGAGAGTATTAGTTACCACTGCAATCTAGAGCATACCAAAAAGTCAAGTAGTTGCACAAAGTGACGGTGGCATGCCTTACTATGTTCCCAAAGCAGCTGCATGCCACAAGCAAGGGGAAGATTCTTGCTCCTGTTGACCCAAAAACGTGACGGAAGAACAAGACAGCAACGAGTTGTCCAGAATTCCGGATTTCTTCTCTCGGAACAGCCGCAATATACGCAATGTTGATGAAAAGAAAAAGAACTGAGACGAGGAAAAGGGAGATGAAGCCGGCTCTGCGGACGGTTCGTACCGGGTTTTTGCCTCTTACTTCTCCCAGAACGTTAAAGGCATTATGATAACCCACGAACGCGTGGTTTGATTTGACCTGTCTGGGGGTTAGTGGCTGAATGATTGATCATTAAGGCACTTACAAATGCGGTGGCGAGTGCGTTTGCATTCCAAGTGGTTCCTTCAAATGGTTCATGGAAATTGGCCCAGGGGTCTTCAATCTTGGTTATGCCAGTCAACACTGCTATCCCGGTTGCAACAATCCTGCAGCATCTTCAGTCCATTTGTTCTTCAGTGAACACTTCGACTCACAGGATGAGAGAAAGGATTTTGAAGAACGTAAAAAAATTGCTGGCCCGTAAAGACCACTTGGTAGATATGGCGACACCTCGAATGAAATCAAATTGTTATCTTGGAACGAAGGAGAAATGATAATTACTCCCGACGGTCGTGATTACCATGGCCACTGCAAGAGAGGTCTGACTCCGAGCAGTGATTGGAATATCAAAGGCAGATAGAGTATATTGGGCGAAAACAAGGGCATTAGAGGCGCTGAACCTGTCAGTCTTGTCTCAGCACCTCAACAAAGAGCAATATAGAGGATGTGATCCATACGAAGTCAAGACCGCGGTGACAGCGAATGCGGTGGAGACCAGGAAACGAGGCCGTGGGTAAGCTTGCTCTAGGTATACAACTTCCGCTCCAGACCTATGAGGAAACATCGACGCGAGTTCGCTGTAAATTGCCAGACCAGCTATTGACCACATGAACACTCAGTCAGCTCCTGCGAAGGGTTTGAAAGCAACTGAAGCTGCTCGCCGAATGCGAATATGGGCGCTAAGATCCAAAAGGCCAGGAGGAGTGCAATCGAACCCACTGAGTTCAAGATAACGCCAGGAACAGCGTATATCCCGGAGCTTAGGCGAAGATTTATTATTGAGTTCGAAAGATCTCTGGTGGAAGTAACTCACCCAATGATTTGCCCTACGTTAAGCATTGTCGCAGATACAAGGGTTACTTCACGTCCAAGAACATCTGTCTGTAGGAAGTCTGACATATTCATGTTGATAAGGAATTAAAGCTGTTCAAACCTTTTCGACTGGCGCCCCTACTGGGTGATGGCCATTTGGAGGGAGTAGCGGGACTGTCTCTTCCTGAATTGAGGATTCTTCACGGTCGTCGTCGCGCATTACGAGCCCTGTATAGAAGTAGACAGGTTTGGGAGCAGAAGATAAGTCGCATTATTCATCTGTCGTGTATCTCGACGCGTCCAACTGCACCATCCTGACACGGAGTGGCGTCATACGCGTTTCCAGTCACACAGACGCAGCAGGCTATTCATGGCTCTCGTTGACAGTAGGAAAATCGCGACGCAGGGATATAGGTTAAGATTCAGTCGTAGACAGACTTCCATTGCAAGAGAACCAAGGAGCAAGTCAAAGAAGTAAACGGAATCCGACTTGCATGGAAGGATTCTGAATTCAAATCTCAAAAGAAATTCTGAGTTGGCCCCAAAGCCACGTGCAGTCGAGGTCTTTCTTTCTGAGTCTCACCTGGCCTTGAAGTTGGTCCAGGTTGGTTCATACAAATAATTGACAGAAGAAGTGATCGTCTCATTGAATTAACGCTGGTAAGTAAAGTGGAAAAAAAAGCTAAGGCTACACTGGTTGTCAGGTACTCAAACCTCATGTTCTAAAGTGTCTTTGAAAACTCGTCCTTTTGATTCGTATATAAGGATAATAAATGAAGAGAATGATTTTCTAGGCCCCAGCATTGCACTGGTCCTGTTGGTCATTGCAAGCAGAGACAGTTAGGCCATCCTTATTTCCGGAGGCATTCGCCGCGTTCGCGCACTGGTTGTGCTGTACATCGCTGCGGCACGAAAGTCAGAACGGCGCTTCATTAAGCCCTCCTTAAGACTCACCAAGACCGTTGAATGGCACTCTTTTGGTCGTTGAAAACAGAATTGCCAGCAACTTCAAACTTGCCGTCACCAGTAGCGGTTACTGCAGGAGCTGAAATCCCTCCAAGCGCGCCACTAAATGTCTGAAGGTTGCTTGCATTATCTGAAGAAGCCCCCGAAGCTTGACTTCCAGCATCATCGCTACTACCACTGTTGGTAGCGGCGTTGTTGATGGGAGGGGTGTTAGCAGCTGCCGCGTTGGAGCCAGTAACGGTTTGCGATCCGCTTGCAGCCTGGAAGGCATTTAAACGCATTTCTTAAAAGATGCAAGAGAATGCTCACTGTTCCCACAGGCCGACCCTGGTTGTCGATCTCCTGTACAGCGGCGAAATCCTGAAAAGGCTCTCAGAATATGAGACGAAACTCACGGAAGTCAAGTACTTACGGTCTTGATACCGAAGACAGCATTGAAGGCGTCGGCCTGCGCTCCTGTTCCCTTTGCGGCAGCATCTGCTGCGGTTTGAGCTTTAGCGCACGTAGCCTTAGCAGTCGCGTCAGCGCCGCAAGAATTGGTCAAAGTGTCGCAAATGAACTCTGTGGTAAACTTCATCAGTGCCAACAGCAAAAGGCCAACAGGACTGTCACTTACGGGTGATGATGTCAATGTTGTCAGCCGATCCATGATTAAAGGAAGCTGGATGCCAATGAGCTGGGCAGGAACTTATTACAGAAATCAGTTGACTTACTCAGATCGGCGGGCTCAAAGCTAGTTTCCTTCCTGTTGTCGAAGCCCACGCCAAATTTGATCTGCGGTACTGAGCACTTCCCAAAGTTTCCGATGCCGCTGCTACTACCTGCGGCGACAGATGCAGCAGTTTCCGTTGGGGCTGCTGCTGCTGCAGTGGCGGCAGCTGTAGTCGCGGGGGCTGCGTTGGCAGGGGGCGCACTAGAGCTAGTGCCTCCGGACACCACTTTTCCTTGGTCGTCGATGACCGTGACGGACGCGAAGTCCTGGATAGATTGGTATAGTTAAGCACGTGCTATAAATGACGACTAAGAAACATACTGTTTGAATGCCAAAGACATTATTGAAGGCGTCGGCTTGTGCTCCAGTCTTGACAGTAGCCCCATCAGCAGCACTTTCTGCTTGTGCACATAGGTCTTTGGCAGCTTGGTTGGCGCCGCAGGTGTTTGTCAGCGTATCACACATGAATTCTGTGTAGCCAGTTTAATTCAAATGGCAGCTTGAATGCAAGTTTTGCCTCACTAGTGATGATATCGATGTTGTCAGCGGAGCCATGATTGAAAGAAGCTGAAAAACCGTTAGACTCTATCCTCGGACCCACGCCATAGACTCACTTTTGTCAACGGGTTGGAAGCTGGTTTCCTTGCGGCCGTCGAAACCCACGCCGAACTCGATCTGAGGAGTAGAGCAACTACCGAAATCGGCTCCAGCTGTGCTAGTAGCCGTAGCAGCAGGGGGAGCAGCGGTGGCCGTTGCACCATTGCCGACCTGTACAGTCACAGCGTCTGTGGGGGTAGATGTAGCGGTCCCAGAAACTGTGACGGTAACGGTTACATCGCTCTGTAAAAGAGTCAGGGATATCGAAGGGATAGTCAAGAACAGACTTACGATGCATGCGCTAGTGGTGTCGTCTGGGAGTGAAAGAAGAACACCCCCCGTCGAGGTGGCAGTGGCGGCGGCCACAGAGCTGGACGAGGCGGATCTTTGCAGTAAACTATTTGATGCTGTTTTTAGTGATAAGACAAAGCTGAACGTACTGCGCGACAGAGCCACTTTGGCCGAAGGGGAAAGTATTCGCTTGAGAGCCTTTGGTGACGGTCTGCCCGGTTGCAGGGTCGAAGAAAAGGATCGGATCATTGGCAGGATCTTGAGCCTGAACGAGACCATTCAGTTCAGGATTTCTTGGCGCCTTTTGACAAAAGACCGAATTTCGAAGTGCAGGAGGGCTCTTAGTGAAATCCTATTTGGGCTTTAGCAAAGAAGTATAATTGGGCCGAATTGTCGCTACTCACGGGAGGTGTGTTCTTTTCAGCCTGGCGATATTCAACGGCTGCTGCAACCATAGCGGCTGCGGTAGCAGCGTCAAATTGCTTGCTTGCATCTAATCAGAGAAGGATGAGTACGTCAAGCATCGACAAAGATAAGTTCATCATACCAATGATTTGATCAGCCATATCCTGCTGAGAACATTCTGGTTGGGCGGCAAGTAAAGGAGTGACGGTCTGACCAGCTAAAGTACCGCAGACAGCCCCTGGACACGCGTCGCGTATTTTCTGAATGGCTGGGGGCTGCTCTTGGCCAAACCTCCTGGGGTACAGATAAACAGCGTGACCATCCCGTTCTAGCCAACGTTCTCGAGCAGATACGACATCCGTCGAAATGGCGAATAATGAAACAGCCAAAAGAACGAAGTTAGATCTCAAGACCATGTTTGGAAGTGGCGACCAAGGGAAAGAGAAAAGAGTGCAATGGGGGCCTCTGGCAGAAAACGTTCTCAGAAAGTAAGGAAAGGAGACACCAGGTCAAGAAATCGAAAGGAAAAAAGAACCGTGAAAGACACTGGTGTCGACGGTTCACGGAACCAAGAGAACGAACAGGGCGAGAAGAGAAAGTGATCTGCTTCAGGCGCATTGTGCCTCCTTTATAGGACCGGCAATCCTTCGTTCCTGGTCATCGAGAACCAAGCGTTTGGAAGTGACCGATATAATGCCGGGTTGCTTTGCCAACAGGAGGATACAACGACCGATTCTTGGAAAGGAGCTCGATATCTGCGCTCAGCCGTAGCGCCTGGGAAAAAAGTGAGCATGGAATTTCTAGGAAGAAAGGTTGGATACGCACTTTCGCAAGGGCTCGGACTGGACGTTTTTTGAAGATGTTGAAGGTCATATGTACACTCTTTTCATCTCTAGCGACCGACTATTGAATTTTTGTGCTTCTTGATAACGACATCCAAGGTATGTTTAAGATTCCGGGACCGACTGGCCTTCACGATCATGGAAGACCGGTATCATACGTATGTAGGAGTTCCGAGTGGTCTGTTGATTGTGCGGTAGATTTTCTTTCGGCGATTGGAAGACCTTCCCAATTAAATCTCGTAGCCTGTCAATGCATCCTCCAAAGAGTAAGGCGAGCTGGACCAGATGGAACGCGATCAGCAGACACTTCGTTAGCAACCCAGGACTCCAAATATGATCTTGGACCTCCGCGTCGTGGCGTACGATGCCAAACTTGAGGACCATCAAAGAGCCTGTCAATGATCACCAGCAGGACGCGCCAAAAGGCTCCGAAAGCGTCTTCGCACGCCTTGGCGGCCAAACGAACCGAAAACGGACTTCAAGGAAAGCGTTTTCCGTTGTCATCACAGCGCAGGATTTGCGAAGGAGGTTGCTCTAAAACATCCGGTGTGTAGGCACGTTCATTGTTTTCATGGATGACAGAAGACAGAATCAGCAATGTCATTGCCTGAAATGACAGGCTCCGCGTCCCATAAGAGTGGAAAGTTTGTGCCCGCCCCTATGTCATGCCAATCGCAATCAAAATGGCTAGCGACCATTGGCAGTTATCGTGGTCGGCCTTTACGCGCGCCCAGGAGTAGGAAAGCGAACCCGAGCGAATCCCGCCTCCCAATTACTTCAGAATAAAACATACTGCTTCACGAGAAGTCCCACTGGCAACTAGAGAGAAATATCTAACGAGTGTAACCGAAATAAATTACCTGCTCACTCAATGTGCGATGCAAAGCATTTAAGACGAGAAATAAAAAGGGTTGTGTTCACCCTGCAGGCACAATACCTCGTCAGTCCATGACGAGCGCCGAGCGGAGAGGGACTCTAATCTCCAGGCAGAGCATCCCAACCAATAGCTTCAGCTCGGGTCCATCAGTTGCTGCTGCCCTGGAAATCTTGGCAAATTTCCTGAATAGGCTTTTAGGCATGCCTACACTTGATTGACACCCGAGGTCGCAGCTCAAGCAAGTGCGCCACATATGGCACTCCCTATGTTACATGTACTCGAGTGACTGCGTTTCCAATTTCCCGTCCTCGCATAACGAATAGAAAATTGGGTGGGACGGACAGCGAATGAGAGACAGAGAATTTCTTAGCGCTACATAGAATGATGTCATTCATAGGATGTCTTGTCAGCGATGTGATCGAAAGAGCATGCAAACATGTTGAAGCTTTACCTCTGCTATCTTCTCTTCTTATTCGCCTTCAGGCCGTCGCCATCGGCTCGGTAGTCAATAATTCCAGGCTTCATGAAGAAGTCTGGATTATGAGACTTACCCGTCCGACGGAGGGTTTACGATTGACGAGTACCAGAACGCTGGGTGACTGTGGGCCAGTGGCAAAGGACGGTCCTCGGAGCTGCATATAAGCAACGTAAACCAGAAGACCCAGGGGGCATTCAGAAGATGAAGCATATGCAAGGCTTGCGCTTCTGTTCTCTATGTCGGTGAGAAACGTCAAAATGGTCAAAGAAAACCCGCAGGCAACCATAGGCATAACAATAAGGAGACAGTATTTCTGGCATTGACTAGAAGTGAGAGGCTTGCCTGGACCGTAAGCGAAGTGATGTTGAATGCGGTGGAACGTGCGTTATATCTGCTTCCCTCGTAAGTGGTCGCATACGATGTGCTCGTAAACTTGTAGGAACGCCAGTTGTCATGATTGTTTGAAATTAGGATCAAGGTCAAGGATATGATGAATAATGATAGAAATGAAGGGCTCTGGATTTAGGCATCACCTTGGCTTGAGACTCGCGTTCTAAGGGTGCAGTAAAGGTGCAGAGCAATGAAAAGAGATTCACTTCCAACTTTAGTCTACACGTGGTCAGAAAAGAGCGCAGGTGGTGGGTTATATTTATCCAATCACGAACTGCGTCTCTATCGAAATAACGCCTCTGAATCCAGACCACTGAAGATAGCTTTTAGTGGTGATGTTCTTCAGGGTGTTCTTCACCCTGGTAGTCTAGAGCATAGACTGCACGAGGCCGTTAGATGTGTCGCAAGACAGAACAACCGGATGAGCTCCTCACCGGAACCGCATTCCACGCAACGGGTTTGCTTATCCTTCTTCAGGGTGTACCAGTGTACATCATGAGAATCAGCTGGGACACCAGTGCATCCAATGATACGCTCCACGTCCTGAATAGAAAAGAAAGTTAGAAACACTGAATATTATAACGCGTTGGTGTGCCCTCGCAACGTATGTCAGGGAGAACTTACGAGTGAGGGTACCAGGACGGGGTCTGCTTTGGTGCCAAGACGGTCGGCATCAAGAGGAGAGTCGTCGAAAACGGGAATATTCTCTAATTCTCCGAGCAATTGTAGACGTTCAAGACCGGTAGCTTGCTCGAGATCGGTGGGGACAGTGCCGGGCTTTGCACCGGGACCGACCAAGAGAGGTGGGGGAGGTCCTCCCGACAAAACGCGAATACTTGAGGAGAATGCGCGAATGCTGGAGAGGGAGGGCTTCGCGGAGGCGCGTACCGCCAGAGCGGCTGGGCGAGCTGCACGAACAGCGGTTTTGAACATGGCTTTCAAGGAAACTACGCTCTGACGAGACACAACCAGGGGATGTCCTCGCGTGTCACACGTCACCGTCACTCCGGCCTCTCCCGCGTCGCTCTCGACTGCAGCTCGGTTTTGGCTCGGTTGCTCTCGACTCAGACACGAACGTCACTGGGTTAATGCCTTGAAAAAATGATTGGCAGCTACATATCTGCCATAGAATACAGGAGAGTCGTGACTATGGGTTCATTATATACTCGTCCCACTAAATAAAATCATAAAAGAGAAAATATCAAGTCTACTCTTGTTTACCAGACTCTTCATCGCTCTTCCTTTCAACGACCTTCGGCTCCGTCAAGCCAAGGCGACGGTAAATAGCCTCTTGCCGTTCTTGGTCGCCTGCTGCGATGTTTTGTGATCCGAAGACTTCGTCCATCTCCTCGAGCGTCAGTCCTAAGTATTCGTGAATCGTCAGCTGGGAGTCAAAAGGAACAAAAATTGCGCAAGTCTTGACCTTTGGTCTCAGGAACCTGGAATGAAATATGAGTACGGAAAGAGGTAACAAGCGGCGGAAGGATCGCTCACGAAAAAGAGGATGAACAAGCCTCCCAAGAAGGAGAAAGCCTGTTTTGTGATTAGATGGTGAGCGAGTCAGGAAGACAGTAGACGCACCCCAAAGAAGATGAAGGTTCCGAATCTCAGGTGGGCAAGCATTGTTGGTGTGACCTAGAGTAGTAGTTAGAATAAGATATTCTTAGAAGGACGCAGATAAGGTCTTACCTCTCCGACTGTTACACATTAGAAGTTTATGGCTCGGGTAAGACGGCAGGAAGTTCAATAGATAGCTTTAAATACAGACCAATGAAGTTGTTCATCTGCACGCTCGTGTGAGTGCCATTGAGAGCAGACGCCAGAATAGGACTTACCCAGTTAGAAGATGCTGCAATGGACAAGCCCTTTCCACGGACACTCAGAGGCCAGATCTTAATGACACATCAATACAGATCTTTGAGAGCAATAAGGAATCTAGCGGCTGACCTCAGCAACAACAATCCATGCACAAGGTCCTTCGAAGGGTCAGTATTGCTGTAGGTCTTAAAAAAAAATACTAACCCCAGCTGTAGCCGAAGCCTGCGATGAAGATTGATCAGTAATTAGTCTAGAAATTATACGACGAGACCTTACCGATAGCAAAGATCCAGACAAACACACAAGCGACCCATCCGGCAGCTGCAGTGATCATGAGGATTATATCCTGAACTGTTCGTTTCACTATACTCACCGACATGCCTGAAGCCGAAGATAAGAAAACAGTGTATTTTGAGGTTTGGAAGACTTACTTAGACCAAGAATCTTGGAACAAACCAGTCAGGATGGCAACGATGATATGGCAGCTAAGGGGGAAAAAGTTAGCCGAAAAGTCTTGCAAAAACGAAATGATTCGTACGCAGCCATGATGAATGCACCAGAGACCAAAACAGGTTTACGTCCAGCCTTGTCGACCCAGAGGACGGCAGGAATAGTGGCCAAGAACAGGCTGGAAAAAAGGAATGCGACTCAGTAAAGGGGAGAACGCTTCGACAATGGACAAGTAGCAACGTACACAATTCCAACGACGCCTGTCGCAAGAAGTTGGACAGCATTTCCAGTCAAACCAAGGCTGCCGAAAATGCTAGGAGCATAGTACAAGATAGCATTGATACCAGCTGCAATGAGATTTTGTCAGGGACATATTCTCTAAGGAAGAAAGTCGACTCACTCCACTGCTGGAAGAACATCGTTCTGAATCCAGACGTTGAGTCCTAATTTCAAAAGACAGATTCGTGAAGCTTACAATGTTCCAACGGCCACACGGTAGAGCAAATCTGCATAGTGGGGACTGCGTCACTTTGTGAAGTCAGTTACTAATTTAGTGAGACTCACTCCTGTTGGTGATGAGACTGAGGTAATCGTAAAATCCGAGTTTGAAGTTGGACGAGAAGCTGCCATCTTGGTACTGAGGGAACTTCAGTTCCGAAGTCTCCTTCTCGAAGAGGTATTGAGCTCGGATTTCCCTGAGACAAGATGCGGTTAATTGCCACTCCAACGTGGAATAGCAAAAGGAACTAACAAGAATTCGATTTGGACGAGGTCAGAATCTGGGGGGAGCCTTCGTGCATTGCTCAGAACTTGCAATGCTTCGTCATCGCGGCCTTGATTGACCAACCAACTGCAAGCGAGGCGCAGATTCAGATCAGATAGCCTAACTCCTTTGGACGAAGCATACCGTGGGGAGAAAGGCATGAACACGATTCCAAAGCCCAAAATTAAAGCAGGGACCAGCTGGAGCCCCAGAGGAATTCTCCATGCAGCCTCGTGCTGACCAGGTCCAGTGCCGCCGATGTAATTTGTACCTAAGAAGGGTAGAGGAGCGGGCACATCAATGCTATAAATTAACTGAGAAGCAGATGACTGCATACCATAGTCTATCCAGAACGAAACCATGATGCCAAAGGTGATGGCCAGTTGTTGAAGAGCAACTAGACTCCCACGTACTTCTGGCGGAGCGATCTCGGCGTTGTAGAGCGGGACGGCCATACTGAGGGAACCAACACCTAAACCGGTGGTAAATCGCCCTACGAGAGAATTTGTCACTTGGAAATTCTGATCCCAACGTGGCGTCTGTATATACCTCCGAGGATTGACGAGGGACCAGCAGCAGTAGTCTGAACAATTACACCGATGCAGAAAACGACGACAGCTGTAGAAAATAAAAAAAATTAGCTCAACACCTTTCAATACCGAAAGATTTACATACCCAGGACGATGGTATATTTTCTTGACAACTTATCGGCCAGGAAGCCTACGAAGTATCATTGGCGCATAAACAAAAAATCCGGCCCGACCGTCGTGTTGACTGACCAGTTATGAGCACACCTGCCCAAGCACCAAGTTCAAGAATAGCTGTTAGCCATCCCTTCTTTGTCGGGTTTGAGACGGCGTCGCCCATTCGAGTGTCGAAGGAGTTCATTCTAATCGAATATAAGCATCAGTCTCGTGTCACAAAGCATGGGCATGTAACGGCCTACGCGAGCACTCCGGAAAAGACACCCTAACGAGAGAATTGTGAATGGGCAGACGGTCCGGGTTTCGCGGACGCCACTGACCTGATTGTATCCTGGAATTGTACCATGCCTTCATAAGTGAATGCAGACATAGGCCATGAAGAATGCATACCATAGAGACTGTGCAATAGACGTCAGAAATTATCGAGACGAAGTCGAATATGATACGTACAGTCCTCCAAGAGAAGCAAAGACGGCTGTGGCGAAGACCCTGCGGTTATGTACTAGTCCAGCCTGATAGAAAGAGGTAAATACTCTGCAGCTTTGAATTGGAGAGTGCATACCCATCCAGATTGTCCAGTGAGCGCCTTGCGACGGCTTGCAGCCAAGTTGCTTGATTCGACGTGACCGCCACCCATTGTAGATGTTCCAAGAGCGTTCGTAGAAAGGAATTTCCTGTCGACATCCGAGCCTCTTATAAAAAAATCGACGACCTGCTTTCGCTGTTTTTTCGGGTATCAATGACAGAAGACCTCAATGAATTTCACTGTCCCCACGGGACACGGCCCCACCACCACCATGTCATGGGTTGCATGCGGAAGCGACGGTCCGGGGACCATGCTCCCTTACCCCGCGCCCGCTAAGTCTGTTCTCCCAACGCTCAGAGATTGCTCAGAGGTAAACAGCAGAGGGGATTTAAAGCGAATGTATTATATGGTTCGAGGATTGCAGACTAGCCACATGGTCAATTATGAACTGTAAATATCATGTACGAACCATAGTATAGTCTACGCGAATCACTCAAAGTCCGTCGCATCGAAAGGGGTCTAAGCAAAAAAGTCCGTAGGAGATGAGAGCATCGATGATCGGATGGAGGCGCCGGTCGAATTTAGACGACGATCGAGAGAAGGGCTGCTCCTATCATGGCGGCAGCACCCACAGGGGCATACTGCGCGACAGCAGCAGCTTTGCTTTGCGTTGGGCTGGCTTGACCCGAGGAGGAGGACGAAGTCTTGGATGTTGCGCTGTTGGACCCAGAGCTGCGGCGAAGATGAGCTCCTTGTGTCCACATTAGAAAAAAAATCGACATACTTAGCAGGGGATTGAGTAGTGCTTGGTCCAGAGGATCCGCCAGTCGGAGCCGGACCAGACGGACCAGCACTAGTGACGGCTGTCTGGCCTACACAGCTCGAGTTCGCTGACACGCCCTTAGTTTGGAAATCGAAGCCACGTGGCAAAATTTACTTACAACCAGCCTGAACGGTGAAGGTACCCGACTGAGCAAGGGTACCAGTGTTGTCGCGCAAATCGAGGAATGCGCTGGTACCTGATAAAAAGATATAACTTAGGAGCTTTGAATTAACGGAAGATAACTTACCCTCTGCGAGATTGGCAATCCACGTCACAGAGGTGCCGGTCTGTTGACCCAAGTCAACGAGAGAAGGGGCCGTTGGCTGGCCAGCTGGTAAGATGCTATCCGTTCGTCATTGTTGAGTATGGCGACCAAGAACTGCGAAAATAGCGACATACCTCTGTAAGATAGGAACAAGAGAGTCGATACAATAAGCCCATGGCAATCCATCAAATCAGACATTATTGACGAACCAAGAAATATGGGGCTAGCAAAGTCGTAAACATCTGGTCAGAAAAAAATAGCAGTCGGGTATAAAGACACGTACGAGTTCCTCCCGTCCACTGAAGCAAAACTGGTCGGCAGACCTGGACATTCGAACTAGAATTACAATAAGAAAATTTCCTTTCGTAACCTCATCAAGTTTCAACGCACGGAGTGTTGATCGTAAACTGCGCAGCAGCGCTGGAGGCTAAAAGGGCAATGGCAGCAAATGTAAAGGAGCGCATAGTGGACACTACGAGGTGAGGAAAAGGAAGGGAAGGAAGATTAGTTTTGTACTCCGATGTTGGAAGCGTGCATGCTTGACGGAGGCGGTTGCCTAGGCACACGGAGGTGGCCGCCCGGAAGCTTATACAAAAAGGGTTTGAAGTTTGGGCCGGTCTTGTCATGCCGTCCATCTTCCGCTCCAATTTTACGTTTCCATGAGCGTACGGATGCCATCGCCCAGAAATCGCTCGAGAACAGCACTGCCTGATGTCAAGTCAATTCAATTCGGTGACTTGTTTCAGGTCTTGTACAGATATATCATTCGATGTGCTCGTTGGCTGGCCTATCCAGTTGAACTACCTCACTTTAGGTCGTTCTCGCCGTCGACAACTAGCGCAGGCAGTCGGCGTGTGCTACTTTTAGATCAGATTATCAGCTAAATTTGTTCCGTCTAAGAATAGACTTCTACAGCAAGCAAGCGGTTCGGGATTGCGCACTCAACACTGTGGCTGTAGGGGTCTCTGTAGATAGGATAGCGACTGGGACTTGTGTCTTTCCTGACTTCATGCAAATTCTGTCATTCGGGATATAATGAATGTGCGTTCTTGGTGGCCTTCAAGTTTGCTTCGAGGCAGCATCAATGTTCTGACAGACTTCCTCGCATGCCCGAGCTCCGCTAACAACTGCTATCAATGAAAGAACCCGGCCGGAAGTATCGCTTGAATCTCGCCCGTAAACGGTCGACTACTCCGGACAGGTCTGCTGCGTACAGGAGACTTCCATGGCCAAGCACTCGCCGAGCCAACGTGAATTCTTAGCAAAAGAGCACCACTGCCTTGGCTTCTTCATTCGTGGCTTGTGATGAAGAACCACCAAGACCCTTGGCCAGCAAGAATTTAGGTATTCGAATACATGCTTCTGAGGCGAACGAACACCATTCACAACTCATCCTGAAAACCGAATGCGACCTGCCGTAGTCGAGATGGAAGGTTTGTGAAGAGTCTTCAAACAATTAGTCAAAGGAGGGGACGAAGCAAATTGCACATGGCTTGGCACAACGATAGCCTTGATAGATCCTGGAAGGACAGAAAGACCAAGCCATGCCTAGCATAACAATCCATGACCTAATTGACGATGGGCCGGAGACTATGCATTGCACCGGATGCTTGGCAAAATTCAAGGCAGGCACAGAACATTATTGAGGTATATTCTATAAGATGTGAATGCAGTCAAGAAGACCCAAGATAATAGAAGTCCAGTTAGAGCTCCAATCAAAGGTAATACCGATCACCTAGGGAAGGACGAGTGGTGAATGAGAGGTGATGCAGTGAACAGGAAAGCACCATACCTATCTGTCCCATACCAGGCATGATAAGCCAGACTTGGCGACCTTTGCCCTCAGGGTTGCCCTCGCCCTTATAGCCTTCCAACCAGCCTTCTTGCATTCCGTCGTCCACAGCACCACAGACAATTTTGACTCGTGGAAACGCTTTCTTTAAGACGGCGATTCCTCCTTCACGGGAAACAAGGAATGTCACGAAAATGATATGGTCTTCAGGTACCCCATGATCAAGGAGTATCCGTATGGCCATGAATGCAGCAGCAGCAGTCCCAATCTAAGAAGGAAGGAGCGTAAGGTGACTACAAATGAAGCCAAGAAATGACGGCACCTGAGAATCAAGCAAGAAAACGTATGCTTGTTGTGCGAGGTGACGGAAGCGAACGTAATTAGGCAGCATCAGGTGAAGCAACATGGCTTCGCCTGACTTGCTATCTGACTGAATGAGCATCGACCCTACTGGCACGTCGTTGATGACACGGCGGAAGCCGCGTTCCAAAGCACCACCAGAACGTAAGATAGTGACACCGCACACATACTAGCAATACCCATCAGCAATGATTTGTGTATAAGAAGATGCTATAATACCTGAGCATCAATTTTCCTGCCGAGGCATTCGACTTCGACCGGAGTAGTTACGGTCTTTGGTGCATAAGGGAGATGCTGCAGTGCACATTCCACCAGCAACGTCGACAGGCGATCAGTGAAAAATATAAAGTCTTGACGGCTCGTGTTTCTGTCTCTTAAGATGGTATATAATCCCTTGGAAAATCATCAACATTCGTCCTTCACCCTTGCTAACTCATCATACGCACCTGAACTTGAGGAGTCTGAGGTAACAGAGTTAATTGAAGATCTTCCAGTACGCTCTCAGGAGTAGTGGTACCAGAACGCGACGATTTGTATTTGAGAGGCACTGCAATTTTCTGCCTAAATTGACTCGACCGTTCTTGAAGCTTTTGCCGGATGTGAGTGCATATCAGATCAATGGCAACATCATTATCATGTCCGGGAACAATCTATGAAAGTCGAAGAGGATCAGTCATGAACTTGTCCCCAACAATCCCGTTGCCTTACGATATCAGCATAGCTAGACGAAGGACGGACGAAAGTGTCGTAGGAGGGCTTGACGTATCGCAGATACCTAGATGACATCGTCAATGTTTCTGGACTCGGATTGCAAATCACTGCAAACACTTACTGATCAAGTATACCACCTACTTCACGTCCACGCTCCTTGACATCTCGCCTGATGCGTCTTGCAAGCATCAGATCAGAGTCGCATTGCACAAAGACCTTGATGATCTATTATTCAAGGAGCAAGTGGTGATCACACCGGACGAACCTTCAAATCATAGAGTGCACGAAGAGCAGGATCAACCAATGCCATGATGCCTTCAGCTGGTAGATCGGCAAGTGAGATCAACGTATGCATCTTGCTATGGCACTGGCACATACCAATAATAACAGTCGCGCCATAGAGATATTTCGTCTCTGCTAGTCGCTGATGTTCTTGGAAAGAATACACTGGTATATTCGATTGCTTGCACGACTTCAAGTCGGCTAAGCACTAATGCCAAAAACGTGTTCAGGGTGATATCCACGCAGATTCTCCGAGTCAAGACACACCGAGGCGAAAAGAGGCATGTCAATGGCGTCAGGGTGATCAAAGTCCAGCAGGTTTGCATGAGCAAGCTTAAGTTCTTCTTCGTTGTGGTACTTGTAGAAGCTATCCTGCAGCAAAGACCATACACCATGTTAACGACTGAGAAGAGCAAGATGGTGGCAAAGAGAAGGCGCACCTGAGATAAGATGATTACAGTTGGTATAGATCCGAGTCTACGCACAATCTGCCTCGCGACATGGGTCTGTGGGACATCCATGCTTCAACACAAGTTTTATGCAAAGATGGTCAGCAATACCGACTTTTCCACTCGCCGAGCCGCCTAGGGAATAGTAGCTTCCCAAGTGAAAATTCTGTACATTGGGATTGGGAGTCCAAGCGTACCTGCTACACCAATCACGAAAGCATCAGATATTCGTTGACCATCCTCCGCATACCTGTCAGAAGCCCAGAACAGTCAGTTTTATGAGACAGCTGCTGAGAAGAAGAAACATACCAAGGGGGTCGTCCATGGGAGACGAGGACTGTGTTCTTCTTGGCCTGCAGAGCGGGCACTGGGCGACCCTGCCAGTCAGTTCTGGGCACATGAGAATGTCCAAGATCTAAGAAATCTGCGCCCTTGACGAATTCATCGAACATAGCTGAGCCCGCAGGCTTCTACAAAGGCAAGATAGAGTTGGTTGGCAAAAGAAGCACTTTGAATTCCGTCCAGGTTATGACGCCTCGAGGAAAGTTGCCGGGCCGGCTCCCGCTCTCAAAATGCTCTCATCCTCGCACTAAGTTGGGATTCAGATCGACGAACAAGGTCAATATATGGTTTACTAGATGTACAGAGTAAAATACTACAAGAATAGGTTGATGTGGTACAAGTAGGATGTCTAAAGGCAATAAAAAGAATAAGTATAGTGCGGATGTACAATGCCAATTAGACCTCGTCGTATCTCAGTACCATTGTCCGGCGAGGAGGGAAGTTATCAAGATATCAAGCAGAAGGATGTGGGGAGGATATGAAGGGTAGTGGAAGCAAAGTCAGCAAATTAGACTTTACACTTCACGGACACGATGCTGGCGATATTACGATCACCGAATCGCCGTTTCTTCTTCTTGGTTGAGACGGATCGAGAATCAAACTCGTCGTCGTCATCATCATCGTCGTCATCGTCATCGTCGTCGCCGTCGGCCTCATCTTCGTCCTTCTCTTCATCGAGATGGACATTGTGATCAACTGTTTTCGAATCTGGTGCGCGACCTTGGATTACGAGCGCTGTCAGACGTCTTCCATAGATCTAAAACAAAATCAGGATATTTCTTCATCAAAAGAGAGGATTATCATACGCAGCCTGTGTCAAGGCCGTACGACCAGCGCTTGATGTCCAGGCCTCTTGAAGCAGTATGCCCATAAATAATGGAGGAAGGGTAGCACTTGAGCTTGAGCTTCTGCTCTTCTGGATCGTCATCCACCTCTATGTCATCATCTTCGAGTTCATTACGGAACCCGACGCAATGCTTCATGTGCTGCTTCCAGATCTTCGGCCAGGGCGTCCCTTCGTTGGCTTTTTTAGATACTTCGCCGTCAACGACGCTGCGCATGTTGAGCACCGCCCAAGGATCCCTGTTCTGGGGAATCTTCGTCAGGATGGCGATTTCCTGCAAGTTTCGAAGGTGCTCGATCGTCTTTGTAGAAGACACATCGGAGACCAAGTTACCATAGCCCGTCATTAACTCTTCCTCAGCTGGACCGACCGCCGTGGCGGTCGGTCGTTGTGGCTGAGGTAGAGTCGGCACGGCTGCCAAAGGTTGCCTTGCTTTATCATCGCCAGGGTACTCCGGATTGCACGGCAGTAATCCTCCGTGAACAATAAAGGTGTGGGCTGTTGGGATATAGAGTCGAAGGGGCAGGTCCAGGAGGTATTGATATTCTGCTTCAGTAAGGCTTTTAGCAATCTGGTAGTGGTCGCCAAATATGACCCAATCCTCTGGGATTAGTTTCCACCATGAAGCCTCCTTTCTTGAGCTGGACCTTCTTTGCTTTCGTAACCAGCTCTCGAGATCAATGTCTGGATTCTTTCGCTGAGCCACTTTCCATTTGTCCTCAAGGCGGTCTAGCCACTTCCTTAGTTCGGTAATCGAAGACGCCCATTCTAGCCAGCCCTTCCATTCTATGACCGTTTGATCGTGGTTTCCACGAACACCAACAACGTTATGAGATGACATGAACTTCAGAACTGCAAGAGAACCAGCAAGTGGGGCTTTGGTGGCGATGTCACCCACATGCACGAGGACATCTTTCCTTGGAGAGTACTTGACCTCTTCGAGCAGCTTCCTGGAAATCGCGACGTTCAATAACAAGAAGGCACGAACATTGAAGGTACTCGCTCGAGGGGGTCAATCATGCCATGGATGTCGCCCACGACGATAACGCGCCTCTTAGGATCATCTGAGCGAAATCATGTCAGCCAGATAGGGATCTTGCATCGAAGTCAGACATACGCAGAGGAAACTCGTCCCGTGTGAGTTTCCGAACATGTACATAGCGAGAAACATCTGGGACAGCTGTGTATATTTATTCAGCGTTGGACGTGGGTAAGGAAGGACCCTGACAAACTTAGGTTTGGAGACTGGTGGCTCTCGTATGGATTGAAGGGGCCCCAGCTGCCCTTCGTGTTAACAGAGTATATCTTCCTCAGATAATCAGCGAGGCCATTGAAAAGAATGAATACGAGGAAGATTGAAAGAATTGCGTATGATGCGATTTGACGAGACGGTGTCATGGATCTGCCAAGTCACACTTGGCAATGCGGGCGATTGCAACGCAGGCTGGGGAGCTTGAAGAGACGACAGCGAGCTTATAATATGTGGCACTGTAGACGAGCTGCTGAATGCTGTTCAACGGTGCGGTGGCGGCATGCAGCATCAACCAAAAATTACGCTTGTCGTTGTGCATGCATTACGTCATAGTACTAGGACGGCAACAGGGATCTCCGATGACATGAAAAAGGCAAGGTAAATAGGCGCTCAAGCTCAAGTGAAGGCCTGGAACTCATTCAAGAGAGTATTTCTAGTTCTCAATAAGTCTACTACGTTGGAGACTCGCGGTGTAATGAACAAGTGTCGCTTCAGCGAGTGCCCCCGTACCACTTCCATGCATTATGCTTGACGAAGTCCTGGAAGGACCACAGGCTTGCATCCAGGTTGTTCTCATCTGCATACACATATGTTTCAGCCTCTATTGGAGTCAGAGTGTCTGGAGAATCTGGCAAAGGGGGAGGGTGTTCCGTGACAAAGGTTTCTGAATCTAAGTCTGCAGACAAATCCTGGAGCAGACCAAGAGCATGAACCTGGACTTTCTCTCTACGATATTCCTGCGAGAAAGAGAGAATTAGATTCTCCTGAAAGCAAGCAAAGTTCAGAGCAACTAACATCACCCTCAAAATCATCTAGATATGCCATATCTTTATCTGTCAAACCTTTCACCAGAGTTCCCCTCACCGACTTCTCTTCTTGACTCAGTTCTCTGTTGATAATCTTTATCCCTCTGTCAAAGGGTATAATTCCTGGATAGTCGCATCCCTGCCAATCGTTTGTGTGTCAGTCTCAATTGACATGCACAATAAAATGGCGTGTACCTTGACCTCATGACGTGTATAGTCCTGCAGCAGGGATTCGTCCAGATGTAGATGCAATGTATAATTGGCAACCCACTAGAAGAACAGCAGGGCAAACTTTCAGATGTGGGCCGTCATTTTTGATAACAGCTTTCAGGATCTTGGGGTGCATAAGCGTGCCATAGAAGAAAGCAGAGCGGGCCTTTGACATGAGGAACGCAAGAAAAGCTGAAATATTCAATCAAATGTTCTGTAGAAAACAGCCCGCTGAGAAACCAAGTCTAGGATAAGGGTATCAAATCAAGCCGTGGAAGGTGGTCAGAGAGGAGTCGATAAAAACTCACACAGCCACTACGTATCTAGGGGAGAGCCGGACCGTTCCTCCGTACAAGGCACTGCCGAGATTGGAAGTCAATAATTATTGATCGAGTCAAGCTTTCTTCAATCTAATCCACCACACAGGTTTCCCTTGCCTTTCAATATGTCTGCCTGTGACAATCCAAATGTTGAAAAAGATGCTTTGATGCAACGTATGTCCGCCTCTCTTCTTCGGAAAATTCCCACCTCTGACGGATTCATGTACAGGGCGTCAGAAATTTGACGGTAAAACGAAGATCTGCGTGAGGTGCAAAGAAAACACAGGAAATGTTGTAATCCGCTATTCCGTGTATTGCAAGTCAGTTTGATGCTAAATTAGTAAAAAAGAGAAAGCGGTCTTATCTCCCTTCTTTCATCAGGTCATGTTTCTTCCCTCTAGTTCAAACACGGTTCCGAAAGTCGCTAGAGCCGTCGATAAATCCTGTCCCAGACGGACCAAGAAAGAAAGCCTTGAAAGCAGCAGGATCTCTCGTCATCGGCCTCTCAGGTGGTACTAGCTCTACCGCCATGTTGGATCTTGTCGCCAAGTCATATTTTGCCCCGAAGGCAGAATCGGACGGTAAATTGAAGGGAGGGAAAGACCACCCGCGAAACTCTGACAAAGGAGTATGGAAAGGCAAGGCTGGTGTTTGTTATGTCGAAGTTTGTGGTGCGTTTCCTGGAGTATGTCATCTTTATTCATTGCTGAAATAAGCGTGCTCATTAGTTCCTGCAATATAGGAAAGAGATCGGACAGACGAAATCAGATCCGTCGTTGGAAGCTATTCAAACCCGAATTTCGAATTTATCCCTCTCCGCCTGGAAGATAGCTTTGATTCAAATTGGTGGAAGGAGGTTGGGGGCGACCTCTCCTCATCGGCAGCTGCTCTTGGGCTTGACATGACAGATGAAGGTTAGTTCAGAATAATCTCGGAGATTCATCTTTTGATTACCCCCTACTAGATTTGCGTCTTGTCAATTCATCGCCTGAGCTAGCGCCTCTGCAAGCTCTACGAACGTATTTGACGTCTCTTCCAACCCAGACGGCCTTCTATAGTGTCATCCAAACACTCATACGACTCCTATTGCTTCATACGTCTGCATCACGACATGCTTCTCATCTCCTACTTGGTACCTCGCTCACATCGCTGTCGGTCAACCTGATATCCGGCATCGCTCAGGGATCAGGGTATCAAGTCCCGGAAGAGGCCAAAGAAGAATGGCGTCCTCGTCCCGATCGCGGGATGCCTGTGCGCGTCATACGTCCCTTGAGGGATGTCGGGATGAAAGAGTGTGCGATCTGGGATTGGTGGTGCAATTTGAAAATTGTCGGTGAACCGAGAAGCCTCTATGGAGGAGGCAAGAATTCCATCGGGGCCCTGACAAGAGGTATGGTCATGACAACCTACATATCTCTAAGGAAGTCTTATGGCTTCGATAGATTTTATATTCGGTCTCGAGAGCGATTATCCTGCCACGGTATCTACAGTAGCTCGAACGTGCGCCAAGCTAGTGCCGAAGGAAGGATCTGACGGTATTTGTGCTCTTTGTGAACGGTAAGGTTTGATATCCGTTGGGAATATTTCGTCCTTCTTATACTTCTTCTATGTCAGTCCTGCCCAGCAAGGCGTCCAGGCCTGGAAGGCACGAATATCCATACGCTCATACCAAGAAGCACGGTCTTCTGTTTCTGGCAACACTCGTCCACCGCACCTTACTGAAGAGGAGATTGTGAACCTTACCAAGGCTTCCTTGGAAGCAGAACCTACACCTGACTCACCTATATCCCTGACACCTTTACTCTGTTACGCCTGCCACACATCACTCACAAGCCGAAGCAGTCGTGGGACAGCTGCACTCCTCGCCAATGGGCAAGCTCTAAACCAAGTCCCTCTCCCTCTGTGGGTTCGGTCCACTGCAGATGCGGCCATCTCAGCCCATGTGCATGAGAAGGAAATTTCTGTGACGCGGACTATCAAGATGAGCAGGGACGAGATGGAGAAGGAGATTTCCGCGTTTCTACTACCGGAGGAGTAGCAAAATATGGTACATATTATTAAGACAGCTCACTAGAGTACAGAACATGAGGTTGTAATAGTTTGTGACTTTGAATGGTATATACATTGTCCGCAGATGAATGATTGATAATGCTAGTGGTTGATTGTATGACGTTAGTGTGTGACTTCGCAGACTGCCAATTCGACAGTCGACGCTGTTAAAAAGGAAAAGTGCGTCAGAAACTCTCGTAGTGTTCCGGTCCCGAGATAGGCGCACCGGGATAGAACCAAAAAGACACGGCAATGATGATGTATAGACCTGCAGAAGCAGTGAGAGATATTTCTGCACATGAAAGCTTCGGCCTTACAGATCAGAATGACGCCTTCCAGCCAGTTTGATTTACCATCTGCTACGACGTAGCCCATAGTATTGACTACCTGTACTTGAGAATGAGTAGCATTTGAATATTTGTAAAGACATGCCAGCGATGTATAAGACCTGAAATTTGCCAGGACATCATATTTAAGACTGGCACAAGGGCGAGAACTCCATTGTACTTACCATTGATTGGAAAGGATCCATCAACAGGGACAAGGGCTTGTGCGTGATCCATGCGAGGATGACAGTAAATCTGAAAGGAATCAATCACCTGATACAGAAAAACAGTAGAGGATCTTACGGGATGACAAGCAGCGCTGTTTGCTAGATCGAAAGGCTTAGTATGGAGGCCAGTATAGAAAGAAATTCCATACAATTGTCGAACCCACGGCAACACTGATGCTCAGGGAGACCTCATCCTTGACAGAGACCTTGACAGCAGTGATGATCTCTGCAGAAATTATCAGCACACCTCATAGGTCAGAGAGTACGACCATACCTGCTACCGAACTTATTGCAGGAAGTAAAATCAGTCCGACCCATTCTTTGCTGATGGTCATGGAGATCTCGTCCATGGCTGCGACCAACCAATCCACGGTGACTGCGACGGCCTAGCAGATGTTGTAAGGTTCAGCTCTGGATTACGAAGTTCCAGATCGGTCTCACCCCAGTCACCACAATCAGTAAAAAGATGGTCAAGAACCAACTGAGCTCAGGCTCTTTTGGTGGAGGAGGAGCTGGTGGTTCCTCTATAGCTACAGCTGTAGTGTCGACTGAGATGGTGCTTGAGCATGCCAAGCTGACGGTTGAGACAGTGGAATTCCGACGCATTGGAACACCTCCCATATCCGGGGCTGGGGCTACTAAGCGAACTGTCGAAATGCCTGGTGGGGAGTAGGGCTCTTTCTCAAAGCTGCTTCCTGAGCGGCTGCTCAATGTGACGTCGGAGGTCGACGATAATGGCGAGGAAGTAAACGGCCGACGTGGAGGATCAAGCGAAAGCGACGAGCTTTCACTTGAAATTCTGTTGACCTCTGTCGACGAACACTGTGGAGTACGTTGGCCGGTGTATGGACAATTCTTGCGTATTGCACGCTGTTCTTTGAGAACAGTCGATAGTCTGTTGCTTTTCTTGTTGTGCTTGTCGTTGTATAGATAGGTGTGGGACCATAGTTGGAATAGCATGTACGCGAGGTAGACTACCCGCAGAGTGAGCGAGACGGACAACAAGGATTATTCAAAAGGCTTACTGAACAGAAGGATGATGGACACCTAATAGTTCGTTTAATAGGAGCAATCATGATGTTCGACATAGGAAAGAAACTTACTCCATGACTCATGTGTAGGATATCTTCCGTCTGCTCCTCGAACGTGGCATCAGTCTCGGCTGCAAGGGTAAAATGATATGCGGCGGGCAAGAGGATGGCTCCAATACTGAGACTGAGCAAAGAAGAATTGACCTGTGTTGCGGCTGCAAAAAATGTGTCACTAAATGCGACAAGGGGCTACGAAAGATGGCTGTACTGACTAGGATCAAAACCTTGTTCAGAGAACCGGATGCCGCCCGCAAAGAAGCAAAGACCTAAGACAAGTACTACCGTAGAATGTCAATCTAAATGCTTCGTCGCCTAAGGTTGTCTTCAACTCACGCAGCTTGCAGAGCATGGAGCCGATGACTAACAAAATATTAGTCGAGTGACACTGCCGCCTTGGAAGAGACCTTGCGTACGTGTGGATTGGACTACTTTGAGTTCGCACTTCCGTAAAGCACTGATCTGCGAAGGATGTGAGATTTAGAAAGTGGAATCGGGCACAAAAGATTGACTCACAGCGACAACAACTTCCACGCTGGTATGACAGCGTTGAATGTTTGTAGTACGTCAGTATGCTGGATGGGCACTTACAAGTTACTCTGCGAAGCGGGCTACATCAGTGGACATCCAGTGGAGACTTCCCATACTCACCATGCTACCGTTCAGTAAGCCCGTTTTGGACCCCCCAATTCTGATCGCAAGGTCCCTCGTAGATAGATCATGAAGCTGAGAGATATGTTTATTCGGTTTCATCAAGTAGAGAGGCAGGATGCGTACTCGAACCAGCGGCACCAACGCCAGAATACAGACTAAGACGCTGAATTAGAGAAAATCATGAGGAGTACAGGCAAAGGACACACATGTGAAGGTCAGACCGTGATAATCCTTCACGCCGAGGGTCATCGCCCACTGAAGAGCAATCAGCTGCCAAAAGTCAAGAAAGAGGTATACTATTACACACAGATATTGGAATCAATATGAGGCAGAGATTGAACCCTGTCGAGGAATTAGAGGCATCGCGCAATAAACAGACTGATACTTACACGACTTGAGAGCGATGTCCCACCCTCGAAAAGCGGAAGACCATTTGAACCGCAGTCGTACCTTGGACGCAAGCGACGACGTAGCTTCCCTGTCTCCCGAGGGATGGAAATAAGGCAGGTCTACCTGACTAGTGCTGGGTCCTTCCACAAAATCGCTTTGAGCAACGAGATTGGAGCCCGAGTCGACCGAGCACTCCGATAGCTTGGAATCCGAGAAGATTCGCACTGGCACGGGGGGCGATAAATTATTTCCCTCCACGTCCGAAACCCTGCCATCTGGCGGTAGTGAGCGCTGGCCAACGGGCATCCTCAAATTCGCCCGCCGACTTCAAAATCAAAACACAGAGCGGTTGAGTAGTCCTTTTCTAGTCTGGGAAAGTAAAGAGGCCGCCAGCGCCGATGACCGTCAAGGTGGAAAGAGGAGGATTATCGTCACAGCCGACCCTGGGCCTCTTTGAACCGATCATCGAGTCCAAGCCTCATTTGGTAAGGTCGTTACTGCAAGTAGCGAAATTGATCGGTTCAACAGTCAGCCACGGCTGCGGGGGACATATGCCGATGCATTACAATCCGCTGAAGGTTATTCAGATGCTAGTGAACAGAACCTTTTTGTGTGGATGCATAAAATAGTCGGCAGTCGCATATTGCGATGAGAGCTGGAAGCGAAGCCAAAAAAAGGGCGTTACCGTTGACGCGCCGTGTAACACGCTTGTCACATCACATGGCTCGGCAAAGCAGCGTGTCAAACGCGTCACGTTCCCGAAATAGGGATTTCAACAAATCCAAGTGCTTTCGCTCTCCAGCGCAATGCTGGAATGACTAGGGACCTCTCATTGCTTCATCTCCATTCGCAATTTATCGGCTCGTAGAGCATACTACTTTAGGGACCAAGACTTTTGGACGACATACGATCTAATGACTACCCTTGGGCCGCCACAACGAGCCTCCCAACCTGCTCCTCCCACTGAAACTGATATCTCTACGAACGTCGAGCGCCTGCTTGCAAGCCTAAACCCAGCACAACTCAAAGGTCTGGCTGTGCTGCTCGAATTTTGTCATTTCTTTTCTCACAGAAAGTCAGCCGTCGAACATGATCCAACGACACCTCTGCAGATCTTGGCAGGACCGGGGAGCGGAAAAACTAAAGTACGCTGTATTCCAACGTTTATTCATTTCTGAGAACTGACTTCTCAGGTTCTAACGTCCCGAATTGCTCGCTTAATCACCACACATAAACTTCCACCTTCTACAATATGTGCCGTCACGTTTACAAATAAAGCAGCTAATGAAATGAGGGAGCGATTGACCAAACTGATTGGAAAGACGAAGACAACAGCTCTTCGAATGGGCACTTTCCATTCGCTTTGCGCAAGATACCTCAGAATGCATGCAGCCCAAGTTGGGCTTGATTCAAACTTCACTATATGCGATGCTGATGAGAGGTCAGTCGTAGATTTTCGCCCTGGTTCTGGAATGCTCATATACCACGACAGCAAAAAGTTAATCAATGCACTTCTAAAGCCATACGAAATCTATATGCTCGAACATAACATGACGCTGTCTCAAGGAAACGTTGCAAGTACTATCTCCAAAGCGAAAGCTAAGGGTCAATCTGCTGCAATGTTCTACCAGGACGTTGAGAGTGGCGAAGCCATGGCACGACAACATAGACCGCGGCAGGGACAAGAGGAAGAGCGAAAAAGTCTGCAGCGCATTGTCGCAGAAATCTACATAGGCTACGAACAGGTCCTCAAGGATAACAACGCGCTGGATTTTGATGACTTGCTCGTATATGGCGTCAAACTTTTCACTAGTCATAGAGAATCCGTCTTGTGGTGCAGACATATCCTCGTAGATGAATTGTCAGTGGGCCTTATCGTCTTTCTTTCTTATGGATTTCACACATGAAAATGCAGCCAAGACACTAACACCATGCAATATGAACTCATGAAAGCGATAGGCGTCAGGAAATGTGTCACCATCGTTGGTGACCCCGATCAATCAAGTGAGCAGGAAGCAATATTCTGTTCAGAAAACTGATGTCTTCTTTCTCAGTCTATGGATGGCGGTCGGCGGAAGTCGTAAATCTATCAAGAATGCGCCAAGGTTACTTCCAGAACTACTTCTTTGGTGCTCACCTGCTTACATTCGTTCAGACTTTTTGAACACGCAGCAGATTTTCTTGGAACAGAACTACCGTTCCACTGCGGCCATATTGCGAACCTGCCTTGCCATCGTTGCCGAAGGTTTCAAATTTCTTTTAGATTTTTCCGAGCTGCTTCTGACTCTATTGCAGACAAAAAACGGATAGCAAAGTCGTTACATACATCTCACCCGCTTGGATCGACCCCGTTTATTGGACAGTTCATCGACGACAAGGCAGAAGCAGACTTCATTGCAAGGGAGATCAGACGCTGTACTGCCAATATGGGCGGTGTCTTGAATTGGGGAGACTTCGCGATTTTACGTGAGTTGTCTATATGCGGGTCGTACTATGCACAAAGGCCCTGAAACGTCCTCTAGTTCGGTTCAATGCGCTTTCGAGGCCTATCGAAAGCGCGTTACAGAAATGTGGTATTCCTTGCAGAATCCTCGGAGGTCATAAATTCTTCGAACGAATGGAGGTCTGTTCGGGACGTATCAAGGATGAAGGCTATTTCTCACCAGCATATAGGTCAAGGATATACTGGCTTACTTGCAATTAGTGGATAACCCGAGCTTCAATCCGGCTTTCATCCGTACAGTCAGGGTGCCGAGCCGAGGGTTGGGTGACAAGGTATGGACCCTGCACACATCCTTCCTCAGGCAGGTTTTCTCATGCACCTACGACGCATAGTCGTTGTCCGAGATCGAATCACAAGCCCAAAAGCTGAAAATATCGCAATTAGAGCTCGTCGAAAGAATCCACGATAATAAAGTGCCTGACACGAAACCTTCGATCAAGAAGAAGATAGTTCCCTACGTGAAAGCCATTCGTTCTCTTCGAAAACTCAGCGAAGAGGTGGGGTAAACATGTTTCTGATCTTCCGGACATAAAGTGACATCCGTTTAGAATTGTCTTCCATCCGATATGATTCGAAAGCTAGTTGACATGATCGGCTATGAAGACCACCTGAAGAAGACTCAACAGGACTGGGACAGCAGGTGGGAGAACGTGCAGGAACTGATCACATTCGCAAGCGAGGTCGAAGAAGAAGCTTCGAAAAAGAAGAGGGACCAAGGACCCTTAGAAGCACCATCGACCCCTGAAGAGTTAGTGGTCTCAGTTCCTGCTTTTACCAAGCCTGACCCTGATTTCCCGAATAGGTCGTCTATCTTGCGAGACTTCCTGCAAGCATCTTCGTTGTCTTCTGAAGGAGATAATGAAACAGAAGACCAAAGCAAAGAGGTCAGGTCAAATCGTCTGGCTATGTGCGAAGCCTAATGAGAAATTAATTAAGAAAGTGACAATTTCAACATGCCACGCAGCTAAGGGTTTGGAATGGCCTGTCGTTATTGTTCCCTCGGGTATTTTACGCTCCTCCCCGGGTCCCTTACTTTTCGGTTAACGGTTCTATCAGTCGACACTGATACCTTTCCCTTCTACCGGACTGAAGACATCGAAGAAGAGAGGTGCGTCTTATAATGAAACGACTACCCCAGGCCGCTCATTCTTTGTCAGACGCCTTCTTTACGTTGCCTGCACGAGAGCACAAACCCTTTTGTACATCCTGTCTGCTAAGACACGGATGGTTGCTGGCAGGACCAAGGAAAAGAAGCTTTCTGATTTTGTGTCAGTCGTGCGAAGCAAAAATGAAGTGAGAAATTCATTTCACTCTACCATCGCGGTCCATAGCTGATTCCCTCGTAAGAGTTTTTTCAGCTACGATGTACCTCGCTTTTTGCCAGATGACCGGGGCGTCATATCGAGCGTCTTGAACAGACCTGTTCCTGATCAGGCGGAAGTCGACAGAAGACTTGCCGAACTGTGAGCATCTTATCGTTCAGACTAGTTCTTGAACTCAAAAGGTATCCAGAGAACTTCTTGGAGATCAAGTTCATCCAACCTTCCAAACTGCTAATGGAGAGCTGTCCACTGTTTCACTAGCGGGTGTGAGGTCGTTCAGAACACATGTGCAAGATGAACCAAGTATGGGCAGTTTCCTCCTGTCCCAACATCCGAGACTGACCATGATTCGGAAGATTTGTCTGCGTTATACGCAGCACCTGATACTCTAGCGGGAGTTTCTGCAAGTTTCATGAAAGATTATAACAGGAGGACCCCATTGAACAAGCATCCCAAACCGCCGTCGAAGTCTAGTCCATTTATGCCTAGATCGGGCATCTCTACACATTCTATACAAACGGGGATAACGAATTGGACCCCAGATAAAGAAGATTTCAATTTCCCTTCAGCACCTCATATGGCAGAGAGCTCATCCTCAAGGCAATGTTACAGTAATACCCGAACATCAGGCAGATCACAGCCAGGCTCACGTCAAAGTCAGGTTATTGACCAGAACAGGTTGTCTTCTGGCTTCTCCAGGCCTCTAGTTCATGGAGAATATTCGGAAGTCTCGACTCCAGAAGGTATCCAGATTGAAGGTTCTCCACGAAAGCCTTATGCGAATGTGAATCTCACAAACTCAGCCAACAACGCACGCAAGCCTAACCCTGAGGCTCGCGTACTGCAACCGCTTGCTAGGACAGGCCAATTGAATAGCATACAACCCCCGAACGCCTTGAACGAAAGGCACGGAGATGTCACAAGTAGATCAATTCTATCTACTTACGACCACACGCGACCTCCAGGTGAGAGCAGCTCACGGGCAAGGTCTTCGGCCCTGTCAAAGGAAGCTTCACAGCAAAGCGAGCCTTGCTTCGTTGATTATGGCATGAGCACTGCTCCAGAACCCACGGCATTGTCGGTAATTCCATCTCAGCCGAAGGGACCGCAGTACCCTGTCCCTAGTATCGTCCCCAACCTTCCAAGTGCGAGAGACGCAGTCATTCGGACAGAACCTTCGTTATTATCTTCGCAACATGTTGCCCGGACCGCGGTCCCTCAAACAGCTGGCGTGAAGAGAAGATTGGGAATGGGGAGAATGACGACCAGTTATTCAAACAAGAGATTCAAGCATCCGGGATGATAGTAAGGTTTTTTGCATTCCGAGAGACTAGCGCTGGGTTTAACATGATTTCAGGTCGCCTTTAAACATACTAGTCCTGTCATATAGATACACCATGAGAATCTGGACCACCATTTTACCTAAAATGCCTTTTGAAGCTGCCTCATGGCAAAGATTGACATCGACAAGAAAAGATCTCACCAACGAGCGGGGCCTTGAATGCTTCGCGGCAATACTTGTTTATCGCTTCGGACCGCAGCAAGCCCTATCAAACTTCAAAAGCACCGCAAAACACACAAATTATAGAAAATGTGTGAGACGACAGTTCCATTTTACTTCAAGTGTCCCGTCTGACAAGCTTTCAGTACACGGGGGAGAAGCACAGAGGTGGGTGTCGCTGACGTTATGCCAATTAAAGATGCACAAGGAGAGATCTAGAAGGGACTAGGGATATAGATATGGCCTTCGTCACGTCAAGCACCTCGTATCGAGAGGGTACGCCTTTGATCTTCTACGCGACGAGGGAGGAAAAGATGGTCCAAGATAACGCGCCACCGATGCAGGGCCGACACGAGTGGTTATATTTCTTCATCTAAATGAACGACCAGAATCAGTAAAGCAGTCAAGGGAAGACAGAGGTGGATCAGGAGTCGAGGTGAGTGTCCGCAGCTCCACTGGGGTGCCTCGGTAGTCTAACATGCTATTGACTAGTGGCAAATGCCCATCTTTCTGTCGTTGTCGAAGGAAAGACGAACTTACATGCAGTAAAAAGATCTAGGACGGAGGCCTGCGAGAAATAGAGAGGTTCAACAGAAAATTGTTCAGCAACGATGAGATTTAAACGCGGGAATTGCCGTAAGCCTCCGGGCCGGGCTGATAACCATATGGAGAATTGTTATTCTTACTCCTGTGCGATTTTCGTCGGTACAATGTCAAGACGTTGTAGCCTCATGTTAACGGCGAGGCAGAGAGCAGCCTCGTTCAACAGCTGATCCGGCATCCCTCTTATCCTTTCTTTCCATTCTGGATGTTTCAGCCCATTTTCTGATTTATAGATTATCGTGATGCTTAACTTTGGTGTCATTCCTTGATCCTTCCACTTGCATCACGGCACCTCACTTTGAGCGGAAGATACAACTACTTTTCATTTACTTCCCGTTATCTCCGTCTAGTGACGCATTTCCTCGACGTTCATCGCAACTTTCACCTCGTGAGTTGCACACGGCATGGCTGGGATCTCTGCCACTGATCCTTAATTCCTTAAAGCCCTGGTCCGACTTTGATTTATTCCCCCCTTCTTCCAATTCACACCCCTCTCGTACTTCTCCCTGTTTCAAATACCCATGCCCACCTACGCCGTCAACCGCAGGGATGACAAGGCAGCTTCTTCACCTGTTACACCTGCGGTGACGGGTATTGACTATCCTTCCAATGACGACGCATCCACGGAAGTGGATGTGTACAAACACCGCGGAATGGCTCGTGGACTGTACACTCACCCTAACATTGCCGGGTCCACCATCGAAGACGTCGAACCTCCAGCAGACGTCAGGTCACTTGATGTTATATGGGGCACGATCCGACAGGAGAAAGAAAGAAAGATGGCCAAGGAACGACCCAAGGTGCAGTCTCTGGAGGAGGTTGCTCAGGACCTCTACACTTTTGAACACCCACCAATGCAAATTCCTCTGATGGAGTCACCTCCTGTCTCCATTCCCAAATCACTGAGGAAGCAGAAATCAATGTAAGTAAGGTTTAATTGGCTCGCCAACGCTGGACGCTGATTCAGAAGAATTTCACAGTTCCAACTTTCGTGAATCCACAGACGGACGTGCGATTGTTGCTACTTTCGACCTGACCGACGTCGCAAAGCAGGATATCCACATCAGTTTTCAACGCAACAAACTCGTCCTCACCTGGGAGACGGGTGAAATCACTGAATATGAAGAGGAAGATGGCGTAGTTATGAGAGAGTACGTCAAAAAAATGTACCACCGTACATTACCTCTCCCCGAAGGAACAAGAGTACGTTTCCACCTTCAAGCCCTGTTTGCCGACCTCAACTCATCGTTGAATTAGTTCGAGGAGATTCATGCTCAAATGACGAGCAGAGGCCTTATACTACGATACCCCAACATGCGCTGTTACAGAATTGATTCTCGTTCTCGGTCTGGAGACTCTTGAATTCCTTCTGACCTGCAAAGGCGCACTCTCAGTCCGTAACTTATTTCTCTCTCTTCGGGTCATGTATTCCGGACAGGCAACCTTTCTTGAGATAATTGTATTCTAACACATCGAATAGTTGGCGTTTAGGTCCAGTGCATTTGTATTTCCACCTGCATATAGAATACGTTTAGACAGACCATTGTGTCGTACGACTGTTGAGAGTAATGCCACCCGCGTAAAGGTGAGTTGGAGCACAAAACACGAGGCCTGTGGTGCGCAAAACACGCTAAGAGTCGGAGCTAATGACCACCTGGTACTGATCACCTGCACTGTTTAAGATTGCCCAAATATCAGGGCTTGGATACCGACGTGAAGGTATATGTTGGGCTGATTGCGATTTCGGTTCCTCCAAAAACTCGTTCCGAGACAAACGGTGAGCCGCCAACGTGGCATGTTCTTCAAATGAAATTAACATTGGCTTTAATGAAGCCAACCACGCAGGGAAGCAGCACTGTCACTTTACCTTCTGATAAGGGTGCTGTTCGAAATCACAGGCATCATTTCGCAGAAGATGACATCGAGGGAAAAACGTTCTTACCAGTCACTTCCAACCGCCGGCGTCGAGTGTGAACTGTGCTCGGTCGTGCGCGTTTGCTCTTAGTGCTTCCTGGTGGCCTTTCATGATCAGGTCTTGTTTGGTGTCCAGTGAGGCTCTGCATTGTCGCTAGGATGCCATCCATGAAAGACCCGAGAGGCTTTAGCAATTTCTGTGGCGCCTGTTGAGTATGGTTGTCCGACCTCGGCGGTGGCGTCTTCAGCAGAACGCGAGAGGTTGAGTCAGAGCATGGAATAGGAGTTACCTCCTTCGGTTGGGGGACTGCCTCTTCCAGCGGGGTACTCAAAACCGGTGAGACGATGGGGAAAGGGTCAGGACAAGGGTTATCGCTCGGAAGATCCGAATTGATCATCCGAGACTCAGGCTCTACGAGCGTTGATCGAGGTTTTCTTGGGGATCCACAACCATTGTTGACCTTCTCGAGTTCTAATGCAACTTTCCCTCTTAGATGCATGTGTATCGGCTTAGCTATATTTCAGGATTGGACGGCGTATCAGTTCACGTACAGGCGTTTGTGGTGGCTAGACTGAGACTCGACCGCTGGGGATCTTTTAAGAGGCTCGAAATGCAGAGACGAGGCTGGGACAGCGCCTGTCAGTTTCCGCCCACGGAGTTCAGACGCAAGTGTCTCCCTTGGCACACAATCAATATATTTCCACAGGACCTTAAGCCTAACTCACTCTCGCACGTGGAACATAGCAGCATAACCATCCTCAGCTTCGTCAAGTGGAACGAAGTTAAGTGGTGCGTATGTAAATGCCTTCTTCGTCGAGGAGCTACCTCTTGCGGTCTCATTGGAGCGCTTCCTCTTTTTTGTGTCTGTTTCGATATCCTGTGTAGGTGGAGGAATGTCGAGGTCATTTGAGCGGTGTGTTCCTTCTTGCCCAACGTCCAACTTCAAAGCCGTCGTTCCTACAGGTCGGTCACCTATCAATGGCCATTGATGGGGCCTGATTCTGGAAGAAAAGCTAGCAGTACGGATAGCAGTGGATTTGCGAGGATCGACTAGCTTCCGGCTCTGTTTTCGTTTCCTTGTCGAATCGTCGCGCTGCTTAGTGCTTGACTCGGGCTCTGGCACAAAGCGTAATGCCACGCGGCCATCTTCGACATTTTGGCTTGAGCTACGCA
This sequence comes from Gymnopilus dilepis, assembly GCA_002938385.1. Classification (NCBI taxonomy): domain Eukaryota; kingdom Fungi; phylum Basidiomycota; class Agaricomycetes; order Agaricales; family Galerinaceae; genus Gymnopilus; species Gymnopilus dilepis. The sequence continues at coordinate 146,611 of NHYE01005665.1, forward strand.
AGAAGGTCGGATCAGGGTCGACATAGGTGGCAACGGCAGCAGCATATATGCGCTCTTTTAGTGATTTATTTGGCGCGGATCTCCTTTGCTTCTTCGGTGTCGCAAGAGGAGAAGACAATCCAGTGATACTAGACGATTCGTCAGAAATAGGTCCGCGAGCTATCTTCCTGGTCCGCAACTGCAAGTCGTCTTTCTCCTCAAGAGGGACAGCGGGGTCAGTCTGACGGTTTGGGTCCTGGGAGCGCAGCTGGCTAGGTCCAGCCACGCCATTACTTGATAGTATTACCCTCTTGGGCTTGCGACCCTTTTTCTTGCCATAACGGCGCTGGACAGTAGAACCACTAGAACGTTTCAAGAAGTCTTCAATAGTCAGGACTTTTGGAGGGGGTGTAGCTGATCTGACTGGACTTGTGTCAGAGGCTTCCTCGTTGTCGACAGTTTCACGAGTACTCGTAGCTTCTACGATCTGAATATATGCGGCTTCAGGAGTCAGAAAACGGCGAGGAGTCTTTGGCTGGATGTTGACAGAGGCAGGCCCCAAGTCTTTCGTAGCAGTTTCAACAGAATCGTCGCCGTAGCCAGGCAAAGACCGGAGATAGGAAGCAGAAGAAAGTATCCGAGGCACCAGTAGTCCTCTTTTACTCTCGTCAGACGCAGGTATAGCCAAATCCAAGGGAGGACCAGGGTGAGTATGTAGGTCGAAATTATCTCTAGGGTGAGATCCGTTAAGTGAGAGCGCATATATTCGCTCCCTCTCCTTCCGCGGCCTTTCCAGAGGCGAAGAAGGTCTAGCCACATCAGCTTTCGAGACATAGTACCCCAGACAAGGATCCACGGCCTTCTGTCGCACAGGCGAACAGACGGGGAGGACAATCCGCCTCCGTTTCGCTCGCAACTATTGGAGGAGTAAAGAACCCGTATGGCCAACCAAGCGGAGCCGGATAATCCAAAATTGAAAGAGCAGATAGAACAGAAGCAAAAGAGCAATGTCTAGTGTCAAAAGCAGATAAAAGCAGTCGACGTTCAGATGAACTCCGCACCACATAGTCAGCCATGATTTTCCAATCGTCAAGATCTGCAGAGGGCTTGAGTATGAAGTGGGAGCTTGTATTTGAGATATCGGCAATAGAGTGATGAGCGCCCAGCACCTTTGAAAAATTTTGCGGCTGTTTTAAGTCGAGAGTAATTTGCTCGTCCTCTGATTGAAGGCTGAGATACACCTGAAGTGCAAGGGCTTGGGAATGAAAGCTCTTGCCTTTAACCTGCAAGGGCTCTGAAAAAAGCTTTCTAGCTGAACTCGAGCACCGAAGCCACCTCCCAAGCCCAAGAGAACCGAAAAAGGGCCTTACTCGAGTACACGTCGACACGGTATCCTTCTCCGTCCTCGCGTCCCCTATTACTTAGCCACGCGCACAAAGCACAGCACAGTCCTGCGTACCAAAATAAGACCTCCAACAAGTTCGCAGCTCGCAATTTGACAGACCGCAGTCAAGCCTCTAACTTCACGAGAGTCACAAATCACTTCCGAGAAGAACCCCCACAAGGAACGCTAGAAGATGTAAGTAAATTAAGAACCTGAAGCAGCAGCAGGCAACCTCGCGCCGTGAAGAGAATGTATGATGTGGAATTTATCAATCGATCGAGTGGTAGGAGTCAGAAGGACAAGATGACCGGCGGGGAATGGAGAAGGGACCGTTCAAGTCAATATAAGAAAGCGAGAAAGTGTGTTGAGTGAGAGTGTTCAAACGCCCAACCATGTCCAGGCGCCAAACATCCTCTCATCCCCTTACGTCATCAAAATTCGCCTCGGCCCTCAGATTCAGAACACACAGGCGCACCCTCATCGAACACAGACAGCACGACTCGAAAATGCCGAATCAATTCTTTATGACCGACCCAAGGAACTAATGCTAAAAAGTCAACGAAGACGAATCTAGCCCTTGCAGAGATGTATGTATTGTACTGTACGTGGAACAACAATTTGAAAAAGCTGACAGGACTGGATGCGGACGAGGTACAGAAAAAGAGATAAAAGGAAAAAAGAACAGAAGGTGGGGGCGACGAGACGGGAATGGGGAGACGGGAGGGATGGATATCGAGAGAGGCGAGGGTGGAAGGTGCAGAGCAAAGGTGAGGTGAAATTAGAAGGGAGAAAAGGTTAAAAAGGCAACGAAAAAGGAATAAAAGAACAAAAGCTACACAGACGAGGGGTCGTAAAGATGATCATGACGGGGAAATGAAATCACAGGAAGGGAAGTGAGGTCCGGCGGGGAGCGGGGGAAAGGAGCAGAGCATATCAGAGAGCGCGTATTCGACAATGTGAGTCAGGATCAACACTCATTATAAGTGTTGGACGACAAATACGTCGGATACCGGTGGCGAATTGGGCAGCAAATATTCTTCGCCATATATTTCAGATTTCCAAAAAGGAGACGAGATGGGCCAGTGACGGGTACAGTATTTCTTTGGGTGATAGTGACGTCCTCACTCGCGACCAAGGCAGGAGGGAAGCTGAGTGGTTCTTGCAATCGTTTGCCAAGTCGGCGGAGGCAGCATGGTGTGGGTGCAACTCAAAAGAATCCGAGTTACATTGAACTTCAAGGCAGCTCTGACTTGAACACAGGATGAGCCGGCCATTGTCAATAATATTGTTGACATCCTACGGGTCTTCAATTCGGGACAGAGAGATGCGCAAGTGCCGCTCATCAGGCGCAACGAATGCGCAGACCAGGGAAAGGCCAGTTAAGTTTAAGCGGATAAAATCCCCGAACACCTCTATGAGTTTCTTGATTTTCGTGAACGGAATGGAATGAGGTGTTCATCCACCCCCGTCTATACACCCTGCGGTGTAGGCTGCTGCTGCACAGGCGCACTGACGTCCCTAGCCTGGCCTTGCAAATCCTGATGACAAGGAAAAGAAAATGATGGATAAGCCTCCAAAGTAAAAATCGACTCAGAAAGAATACTAACCATCCTCTGCTTCTTATGCGGCCGAGGCCTAACATTGCCCGTCCCAGCCTTCGCATTCAAAATTGGAGTCGCCGCTGCCATAGGCCTATTCTGCTGGCTGTGGTTCTGATAGTACCCAGTCCCATTCGGCAGCCCATTCCCTGTCCCATTCCCTGCCGCGACCCCATTAACACCTGCGACCCCATTCCCATTCGCATGCCCACCCCCATGCCCATGCCCATTCACCTCCTCCCTCTCCCTCTTCTTGCCCCTCTGCGCCTGATCCACATCCATCGGCGTCCCCGGCCTTAAGCCCTGCTGTGTGTGCTGAGGACCGCTGTGATTTTGTGTGTGCGCACTCGAATTCGGCTGTTGCCCACCCACAGACGGCTTCACAGGCACCCCAGACCCAGGTCGAGGCACCGCCGAACCCGGCCGCGGGACTGCACTTCCCGGCCTGGGAACTGTGGACGTCGGGCGAGGATGAGGATGAGAATTCGAAGGTGCCGCTGCTCCCGAGGATACACCCGCGTTCGTCCCCGCCGTCGTCGCCGTGGTGGACGCTGCACCAGCCTGAGCAAAGGTACTTGTCGATCCAGGCCGCGGCGTACCCACCCCCGGCCGTGGCGTCCCCGTCCCAGTTGCACCAGGTCTACCCTGCACCCCACCGGCCCCCGACATCCGCCTTACCCCACTCGCACCAGCAGCACCAGCAGCAGTAGGTATCGGGGCCTGTATAGGCGGGTGCCCAGGCGTCGACACCGATACTGGCGTGGCGACCCTGACACCACCACCCGCCGCCGCCGAGGGCAGCGGCGTCGACGCGGCCGATTTGGGCAGTGCCGAGGGCGTAGGCGCCGCTGTGGGGGGAACGGCGGTCCCTGTTCCTGCGGAGGGCTGTTGAGCTTGGAGCGCAGCGGCCCTTTCTTCTTCTTTTTGTTTTCGCTTGAGTTCCTTCTGTTGGATGGTTGTCGAATCGGGTAGAATACAAGGCAAAGACAAGGCAGGGCAGGGCAAGGCACGCAAAAGGAGCAAAGATAAGAAAGGATGCATAAGCAACATGCCAGCGTAAGTTTAATGTAATGGGCAGAATACCGACCTTTCTTCTCCGGTCTTCCCTGGCCTGGGCAGACTCTTGGATGAGGGCATGGACGTTCCACTAGATAGAAAGATAGAGAGGCATCACGAGATGAGAACGAGGTCAACAAGCAGGTGAGGATCGCAAATGGGACATTGTGCAAAGAAGGAAGGAAGGCCAGGAGGCGCACCACGCACAGCAGACGCGACGGGTGAAAGGGGAAAATGAAATGAGGAATAATGAGAGCATACGTACGCCTACAATCCCTGTCGAGCTGACCGTAAACGCATCCTGCTGTGTCCGCTGATCGAACTTGTGTATTCGTAACCGCTGCTTTGGCGGTTGCATCATCGTCGAAATGAGATAGTCGTCCTTTTTAAATGAGTGCTTGCCTGCGAGCCAACATGACAGTCAGCACGACTTGCGAATTGAAGACTGACAGCAGAACGCGAAAAACGACGCAAAAATCCACTCCACCAAAATTAACCCTGATCAGCATAACACCAACGCCACCGACTACAACACCTCTGCACCTAGAGAAGTCCTCCAAAATCAGGCAAACCAGACGTACCAGGAACACCCTTTATCAGATTCTTATACGAGTTCTTCTTCTTCTTCTCTCCCTTCCCGCCCCCACCCATCCCATCATCGTCCTCCCCATCCGGTGCATCGGCCCCATCCGCACCAGGCGTGCCCACAGCCGCACCCGCATCCCTTTCCCTCTCCTTGCCCTTGCCCTTGTCCAGCCTCAACACCCCAGGGCCATCGACGCCACTCGCACTCGCACCCAGCCCTGCGCTATGACCCGCGAGGGCCGGGTGGTGGTCCGCGGCACTCCGCGTCGGCGAGCCGGCACTGGCAGGGGCGTTGGGGTCGTTGGCGAGCGAGGCGTCATCGACGGGGCTGACGAACGGGCGGACGTAGCGATCGTAGGCGGAGAGGAGGTGGAAGCGCGCGAGGAGGTCCTGGGTGCTCTCGAGGTGCTGTTTTGGCGGCGGTGGTGCTGCAATTTGTCGGAATTCCGTGACAAAAACCATGGCAAAATGTAGCGCAAGAGGCAGAGCAGCGATGCAAGCAGGAAAATAATCAGATCACGCGGTATGAGAGGCAAAAAGCGACGCACCAGGGGGCGGCAGGAAGACGAGTGGCGGGGGCGAGAGTGGCCTCGGGGGCGTTTTGGGTCTGTGGGACGGGGAGCCCGAGTCAGGCGGGGGCGACGGGGAGGAGGAGTAGTGGGGCAGAAGGGAGGCGGAAGAGGAGGGCCCAGCGACGGCGTTGGATAGCATCCTCACCAAAGCAAAAGGGTATCAACCAGGCTTTCTCCAATTTCCGTCCAGCCAACTGAAACGCCCGCTGTATTGTCATCTGTTTGTCACGCTATCACTCTCCCCGGTCCGGTCACTCCGTCACTAACTTGCTCATAAAATACCTAATGAATGCTATAGTACATAGATGCTCTATACCGACTCGTCGCTCGCAGACCCATAGTATGGAACAGCGCCCCCCCTCAGATCCTTGCTCACCCTAGACCTCCCGCGCTCCCCATCCGTGTCCCGCCTCCTCCGCTTCCCACCCTGGATCGCCCTCGTCATAGACACAACGCGCACCGGATTCCGCACGCACATCACAATCGCCAGCGCGCACACCAAAATACCCGCTGCAGTCACAAAAATCGCTTTGGGGAACTGGGCTACCGTCCCGCTGTAGATCAGGCCGAACAGCATGGGCTATGCAGTCATTAAAAATACAAAAAAATTAAACACATCAATCAGCTTCCCCATCACATATCCGCAAAAGCGTATCAAATGAAGAACACTCACACCGAGGATCATCTGCCCCACAGCCTGCAGCACCGCCAGCGCCCCAAACAGCGCCCCAGTCCCCTCGTCCTCCTTCGCGGAATCGGCCACCCCCCCACTCGCATCCAGCGCCCTCACCTGCGCCATACACAGCGCCAAGCTATGTATCGCCGGCACCGCACCGCTCCCCAGCCCATTCAGCGACGACGCCAGGACGAACATCGCCTGGCTCTGTTTGTACGTCGCATCACCGAGTCCAACGGTATTGGTCAACAGGGGCGCTTGGGCACTGATGTGTTCCCGCATTCCAGGCGCGGGCAGGATCGTCACGAGCGTGTGGGACAGGATGTCGATGCACAGGGAGCACTTCGTCAGCGTAAGGTCAAATTTAATTTCCTGCCCTAGTTGAGCCCTTGTCGGCTTGGGTTTCTTGCCAGGAACAACGGGCTGTTGACCGGCTGGTTGTTTTCCGTTGCCTTTGGACTTGGGCTTGAAGAAGCCAATCAAAGCTGCCCCAGGACTTGATAAATGAATTTAACACCAGGGATAATCGAAACCTACTCGGTAACAAGAACAACAACCACATAGCCCTAGCACCCCCCATCGCCGAAATATAATAACTCAGCTGCTCAGCGCCCCATCCGTACATATGCTCAGCATACAGATACTTGATCTGGAAAATGCCCTACAACCAACACATCAACATCCTCTTCCCTCAATATATAAACCAAAAAGAGAACTCACAGTGGAAAGCATGAACCCAAACAACGCCACCGCAAGCATCGTCAGGCTCCAATCGCGCCTCTTCCTATGGCCAATCCCATACGGCGACGGGTCAAGCACGACCACAGGCAAGAACACCGACAGGGGGCTCAAGAACCTCGCGATGATACCCTGACTCTCAGGCTCTTCCTGGACCAAAGGCGAAGCCTCTACAGCCTCTTGCGGGACCGCCGCAACCTCATTTGTCAGAGCCTTCGCCTTGCCCTTCAAGTTCCCAGCAATCGCCACAGGAGTGCCCGGGGCAGAAGTAGCAGCAGAGGCAGCAGCAGCCAACGCAGCCGCCGCCTCCCTCTTCTTCTTCCCCAACGACTCGGGGAACACAAAAAGCACCAGCAGCAGATTCACAAACGAGCAAACCACCGCAACCCAAAACACACTCGTCACACTCTTCGTATTCCCTTGCCCTGCCCCATTTCCCCCCGCACCCCCCGCACCACTTATCACCCTAATCGGATGCTGGATAAACCACCCCCCCACACTCGGGCCCACCGCAAAGCCGAGGTAAAACACGCCCTGGAAGCGGCTGAAGATGTGCGCCCGCGACCCCGGGGAGGTGCAGTCGCTCAGGTAGGCCGACGTGGCGGACTGCAGCGTCGACCAGCCCCCGAGGAGCCCCTCGATGATGGGCGCGATGAGCAGGAGCTTGTGTCCGTGTTGGGCGAGCGGGGAGGAGGGAGTGGAGACGAGGATGAATGTCAGGTCACTAGCAGTCGCAAAAAAAGGAATTCTGTTAGGATCGGCCTCGAAAGACACAACAAGAAAAGGCACTAACGTCAAGAACAACCCCAGCGTCGAAACAGCAAGCACCCTTGTCCGTCCATTCCTCTCCCCAAAATGTCCCCACCACCCCGTCGTGAGCGCGGACAACAGCCCCATGGTGGTCGTCATCATCGTCTGCAGGCGCGCCGCGCCCGCCTGGACGGCCGCGTCGCCCAGGCAGCGCGCGGAGGGCAGGCGCCGCGGGTCTTCGGTGTCGTCGCTGTCTTGGCGGTCTTGGTCTTCTTGGGAGAGGTTGTTTGAGGGAGGCGGGGAGGGGGGTGGTGGGTTGGGTTGGAAGGAAGGGGAGGAGGATGGGTGGAGGTGCGGCCCGAGGGGGTCGAAGGAGGAGTATAGTGATGTTCGCAAGGATTGCGATGATGATACTGGCGAAACTTCCGAGGTATTCAGCATTGCCCAGGCAGCTGGCGTCTGCGTATGATTCCAATGATGGTCCCCATGCAGCCTATTGCACGACAGCTGAAGGTACACCTCCACGCGCGGCGCGAGCGTCATACCCCTCACCAGCGAGGCGGTAATGGCAAACGGTACAAGCCTACATTAGGTCAAGAGGAGAGAAAGGGAAAAAAGGCATTCAGCATAAGCTTATTACAGGTTGAGGCATTTCCGCCATGAAAAGTGAGACAAGCACAAAAAAGGATATGAACATACCATAACGGTCGAGCTCTATAGAACGGCTTCTTCGTCTTGCCCTTTGTCGTCCTGCCACTTCCAGGCGGCAACAACGGGTCTGTCTCGTTGGCCTCCTCCTCCTCCCCATCCCCATCCTCCTCGTCAACCTCGGTATAATTTCCATTGAGCTTACTCTTGGCCTTAGCCTGGCCGAAGGGCACCTTGGACGAGCTGCCCGCAGCAACTTGGAGGTGCGCACGCGGTCGGCTCGTGCTCACGGAGGGCGAGAAGGTCGCCAGGTCGGACGCGATAAGGGCGTCGCCTGACACGCCGGTGTCGAGGCGTTCCAAGCCGGGGCGCGTCATGTCGTGTGAGGTGTGTGGGTGTGTAGATGGTGTGGTGTGGTATCAGCCAGGGATTATTAGCAGCTTCAGAGATAATGATAACCCAGGTCGGATGAGTGGCTCAGGTATGTCTGCAGGCAGGCAGGTGGAATGACGTCGGTCCAGCAGAGGGTAGTAGTATCGGTGTAGTATCTATGACGAAGAGATAGAGATCTTCCAGAGGGAATAGATAAGTCGAATGATTATGCAGGGCACCAGTCCACTCAAAGCATGCACATGAGCAGCGGAGTATAAGTAAGGCAGCAGAGGCCAAGAACGGGAGAGACAGGCCCAGGGCTTCCTGCTGTTATTATATGCAAGTCTAATTCCAAATCCAAATCCAATTCCGGGATAGCGCCGGCCGTGATCAGACGGTGTGGTGAGAGGTAAGAGAGAGGGCAGGAAGGGGCGAGGCGAGAGGCGGTGGCTGGGCCCGGAGAGTCAAGACGAAACGGCTGGGGACAAAAGTAAGCCTGAATGCATGCCATCATCCGTTACACACACCTCTTTCTTGATTGAACATCTCCGCTTTCGGAATGACGCGTTGTTCCCGCGTGCCAGTGCCGTCCGACGGAGGACTGCGTGCCGCGGTTGTTCTGCTCTGATGTCGACCCTGCTCTCTCAACAATAAATACTCTAAACACGAAAG